>PVIY010010626.1:48732-68110 GCA_004026745.1 Myrmecophaga tridactyla | reverse complement strand
TTTAAAAAAAAAAAAAAGGACTTATGCATGGAACACAACAAAACATTGCTAAAGGAATTCAAAGACCTAAATAAATGACATTCTGTGTTCATGGATTGAAGGACTAAATATTTCTAAGATGTTAATTCTTTCCAAAGCAATTTACAGATTCAATGTGATCCCAATAAAAATTCCAATATTTTTTCTTTATAAAAATGGAAATGCAAATTATCAAATTTACATGAACGGGTAAGGGACCCCAAATATCCAAAGCCTTCTTGAAAAAGAAGAACAAAGTTGGAGGACTCCCACTCTCTGTAATGTATTACAGAGCTACAGGAAACAAAACAACATGGTACTGGAGCAAGGACAGACGTATAGACCAATGGAATTAAATTAAAAGTTTAGAAATAAACTCTCACATCTATGGCCAACTGATGACGCTTAATTGGTACAGAGTTTCTATTTGGGGTGATAGGAAGGTTTTGATAATGGATGGTTGTGTTGGTAGCACAGCATTGTGCCTGTGATTAACGTCCCAAGTTATATATTTGAATGTGGTCAAAAGGGGAATTCTTAGATTGTATGTATTTTGCCAGAATAAAGATTTTAAAAATAGGACTGTACAATACACACAGTAACCCTAATGCAAAACTATGTACTATAGCTGATAGTACAACAATAATAATATGCTTTCATCAGTTACAACGAAGTTACCACACTAATGCAAAATGTCAGTAATAGTGAGGGATATGGGAACTCTGTATTTCTGCATGATTTTTCTGTTAACGTACAACTTCGCTAATAAAGTATTATAATAAAAAAGAATGTGCTAAGTACTTTAAGGTAGGTTGAATAAACTTCTAAAGAGGATAGAAGTTTAAAGGAAAAAGAAACATATTGTAGGTGTTATCATTCAAGACTTCATGGAAGAGGTGGCATTTAAATAGGTGTTTAAGGTAGAGAGAACATATTTCTGATTGAGAGAATTGGGCAAATGAGCATGGAGACAGGAGAGAACAACATACGTACATGACAAGAATAGGAAATGATTGGTTCCGTTTTTTTTTTCCCCCCTAAGATTTCTGGGAAGGAGATCCATTCTCCTCTAGGTAAAATCTGAAAGTGTGTAGTTTAGAAAACTGCTAGCAATTATGTTGAGCCCCAGGGAAAGCTTTGTGAAAAATAAAGCAGCACTGAGAGAGAGAAATTACTATTGGGAACATATAATTGAATTTCTTAACTTGCCTGAAGCCAAAGCAACCTTTGACTGTTTAATTATGTGAGTTGATTCTTTCCCCTTCAAGGTTAAACCAGATTGGATTAAGTTTTCAGTCATTTGCAAATAAAAAGACTTAAATGATAGAGGCAATGCTGAAGAGTCAAGTAGGGGACTTACAAGGTCAAAGCTGTGTTTAAAAAACTTAAGGTGGAGTAATATAATGTAAAGAAAGAGATGATAGCGATGAGGAGAACGGGGTCAACTATTTCAGTATAATCTAGATGGAACAATTCCTATGTCCCTATTATTTGTATCCAGGTCTAATTAGACTAAAACCATGAGGAGTAACCTGCATACTATATGCTCATCTAACCTTCTTAAGAAATAATAACATGCCAGTCAGTTTAATAGCTCTAATTTCTTGTTACCATGTTCTGTTAATGTCACAACCATCCTCTTAGTCACCTGAGTTCAACACCGTGCATTTATCTCAAGCCCTCCCTCTTTCTGCTTTTGCACATCCAAGTTCTTGCCAAGTCTCATAATGACCTGGCATGAGCCACTTCTCACTCCCACTCTCTGCCACCAAATTGGCTTCTGGGACATCCCAATTCCCTCCCAAGTGGCCTAAAACTCCACAGCAATAGATTCATTTCTTGGGATTAGGTAACTAAGATTGCAGCATCTCCTCTGGGAATGAAGACTAGGCATGGGTCATCTGGGATAAGAAGGGGGTAAAAGGGGCAAGCCTTAAGGTCAGAGGTCATGGGTTTGGAAACCAAACTTAGGCAAGGAAACCAAGATAGGAGTATGTGGAGAAGGAGAGGGCGCATATAGTGGACTACTTCTTGGTTTTAAGCATGGGAAGCTCTATACCCTTGTTTCAGATTTCTACTACTTAACTCATATTTCTTAAGTTCCACTGCCCCCCACCCCTGCCACATTCTTCAAATCATTCCAGTCATCCAGCATAGGCTATCTCAATAACACCATGAGCAGCAAGCATGCCAGGCAGTGCTCTACCTGGCAGCTAGTTCCCCTGCTTGGCTACCCAAAGTACCACCTTAAGAATTCTCACACGGGTTTTCAAAAACCTGTAACATCAACCACTTCCAATCTCAGAAACAGCATACCACTTCTCACTGCAAATAAAAACAGCTAATGGGGGGATTATATATTTTTTCTCTTTACATTATCATTCAAGAAATTAGTTGCTGTTAAGTTGTTCTTGAACCTAAAATATATTACTAAGGAGGGATTTAGCCATCAGAAAGTCTGAAGCCAAAGAAATAAGATATAAATTAATATTATGTTTAGTCATCTTTTAGCACAAAAATCTGTCAGCATACACAATGAAATATTTTTAACAGACTTTCTTACTCAGATTCATAAATCTTTCTCTGTTGGCAGTTAATAGGTACTTTTCTGTGTGAACATTGTATTTCTGGATTTTTCATCCCATTCCCCAAAATGTAGAATTTGTCACAAATTATAGCCAAAAAGGAAGTTTTTGTATGTTAAAATGTATGTTAAAATGGTTATTTGGTCCTAATAAAAAACTGTAAGTAAACTACCTAGAACAAGTAGAATTTTGTTCATCTGCGAAGTTAAGAAAATATCTGTTTTCTTGTTGACTAAACCACAAGATGCACCTTCACTTTTCTACCTTTAACCAAGTGATGAAAAGAGATTTCTAGTCATTCTCTTTATGTAAGAAGTTAATTGGTTTAGGCTGTGATTCTAATAACAGATATGATTTTAATTTCCTATTCCAATCAGAAAAGCACAATTAAGTCGTAATGCCAGATATTTGTAAAACACTGCCTAATAACTTTGGCATTTATATTTTTACAGCTTCCACTTTCTGGAGTAACTTGAAGCTATTGCTTTATTATTTTCCAAATTCCATCAAATTAACATTTCTTGAAAATTTTCTGAGTGAACTTGTTCTCATGAGGAAAAATGAAAACCTTAAGGATAACTCAGTAAATTATCTTCTGTTTATTAAAAAAGGATCTGTGTTTCAAATACTTGGGATTGTTCCATGCATATTTTATTTTAAACCTCTTTAATCACTCTTCAGTAAGGAGTTAATGATTTTGATTAAGCAAGTCATAAACTGAGCCTTTGCTTAGAGCACAGTCTTGAAATAAATGTCCTACAAATGGTAAGGACAAGGGTAGAGGAACATGCTGCCAGCACTGCACTGCTAATAGTCTCCTAACTTAAGAAAAATAGTCTGGAATAACATTATCATAAATATAGACAAGTGCTACCAGCCATAATTCTTTTTTTTTTTCCTGTGTCAAACATAGTTTATAACTTAGAGTGGGCTAACAATTTTCTCCAGCAAACATTCTGATAAATGTGGTTTTGTATAACACTCATACAGTGTCCCAAGGACACATGTCACAGGTCATGGGACATGAATATAAAATTGTTATTATTTCCAGTTCCTGCCCAAGGGGAAGAAAAAAATAGCATTTAAAATTGTTATTACAGGAGACACCCTAGACTTCTGTACCAAAGTACAAAACCATCCACCAAACCATTCTGTACCAAACCATCCACCAAAAAACCAAAGATTATCCTTAAATAGGATTTGCACACCAAGAATTAATATTTGTAAATGGCTTGAAATAATGCCTGATTTATAATAAGGGCTGTATAAGTGTTTGTTAAGATAAAATAATAAAAACAAAATAATATATTTAAAGGCTAAGCCCTTGTGCTTTTTTTTAATCACATTATATAACATATATACAAAGCAAAGAAAGAAAAAAGCAATAGTTGTCAAAGCACTCTTCAACAAGTAGTTACAGGACAGATCCCAGAGTTTTGATCTGTCCTCTCAGATTTTTCCTTCCAGCTGCTCCAGAATATTGGAGAGCTACCAGTCATAATTCTTAACACACAGACTTTTAACATTAAGGAACTAATTTATCGACATACCTAAAACAGGAATTCAAGACTAAAATTTACAGTCTTGCTAGTAAACATAGTCCAAAAATACGGTTTGTAAATGAATACCAATATATTGATCCCAAGAAAAAGAAATAGCTCGTATTTAGGAAAATTCCCTTTAGAAGCTAGAAATGAAATTTCTTATTTCATCTAAAGAATGGCTTGACTTCAGATGAGTTACTCTGGGAACAGAAGTATTTGTAATTCAATTGCAGCTCAGTGTGTTAAAGAGGGGAACAAAAGGTGTGAATTTGATCTCATAGTTAACTTTGGAGGATAAGACTAAGCATAGATTTTTAAAAATCACCTCTCTAAGCTCAATAAACAGCATTTTGACTATTTAGAGCATCTCAACCACAACCTCCCCCTGCCCCATAAGATGGAAAGCCATAATGAGACCAAAAAAAAAAAACCAACAGCCCATGAATTCAAGGCAAATGCCAATTTGGGAAAGAAGGACTCATTTGTATGTTCATACTACACAAGACCTGGGAATATGTTCAGTGCCCCTTGCTGTACCCTGGGGTATTTACTGCCTAAGGATCATAGATGCTAAAGGCTCTTAAGAATATTTGGAAACTTTAAAACCTGTCCCATGCTTAAGCTTACCTTAAACTAGCACGGTAACTTCCTCTGCTAAAGGTCTGTTTTCTCTCATGTGTGGTATCTTCAGTTTCATCTTTTCCTATTCAACACAACATGAGTGATTCCTTAGTGTGCATAATAAGCAGAAATATATTTAAATGAAATTATTTATTGTTTACCTTTAATATAATTGCTATGTCTGGTGGTAAAACATTTTATTGACTTTATTGCAATAAATAAAACTTAGTACATATCCAGCACATTCTAATAGAAAATTTCCTGATATTTTACAATAGCATACAATTGACCTTACAATAGTGTATGTGTCTTCTCCACAGAAACAGATATCCTATAGCAAAAGCCATACAAGAAACCTAAAGGAAGTCTACCAGAAGTGGCAAAAAATAATAGAATCACCAAAATTTTTTTAGAAGTCTATTCAGATGAGGAGTCACATATGTTAAATGTATGCAGTAGTTAGCCCCAAAGGAGTTCACAAATTTGAATGTGAAATGGTGGAGAAAGTTTGGAATAGTTGATTAATTTATGTTGTGGAAATTGCCAAATTAGGAAATTCAGACTGAAAAAGAGAAGGTGCCATGCAGCCTGATGTAACTATCTATTTTAATGGAAATAAAGTGAATACTGTTTAGTCAATGATTAAGTCACTCAACAAACAAGAATAGAGCTCCTGCTGTGTGCAGGACCCTCTAGGAAAGCCAACCTGTTTATAAAGTATGAAGAAAGGGAAATAAGATCGAAAGCCAGAAGACTGGGTTTTAGCTCTATGGCTTGATCAAGTAATTTAAACCCCTCCCAAGCCCCAGCTGTTTCCTTTATCGTCTATAAAATGAGGATAAGAATATCCCCATTTTAGTCTCCCAGGGCGGCTGGAAGAACAGATAAGACAGTGTATAGTAAGATGCACAGAAAGCCATAAAGCACTATACACATTTCGATAGATACTAGCTATGGAATACCATGTACAGGATTAAGGGAAAAGTGACTTGCCCTGCTTGTCCTCTTCATTGAGGGGTTGAGCTCCCTGACTTTGCAAAGTCACCAAAGTGAAGTAAACTCCTTTCCTTTCCAACAGTTCTTCATGGTTGCCTCTTTCCACTGCTGTGCCATGTTCAAACCCAACAATGACATCCGCAGCTCTGACCGTGGATAAACGATGAGCAATGGAGACGACTGTTCGCCCGTGTTGAATCTGTTAAGAGGCACAGTGACCATTAAACAAAGCTGTGGAACACAGCTTACATTCACCTTTGGATTATCTCAGAATCCACAAGCCTTGGTCCCTGGGAAATCCTTAAATAGGCTGTGGAAACATTAGAAAAGGCCAGCACACTTTCTTGCGATCACAAACACCATTGCTTGTTGGTCTGGTCGATGCTTTTAATCAACAGCTAAAAACAAGAAAGGGAAAAATGTTTAAGCACATTCTCTAAGTGAGACTTAAGAGTTTGAATTTCACATGTGTAGCTTCTGGAAACAAATTATAATTCTCTTCTGTTCAGCTTTGAGGCAGAATATAGCCCAGCCAATGTTTTCTAGACACCCACTCTGGATATATTGAGCCATGAAGAATTACACTATGTGATTTCCTTTCTCTCTCTGTCTCTTCTTCTTCCTCTCTCACTTCTGTCTCTCTGTAGGAGCTGCCTCTCTTGCAGCACAAGCATTTCCACATGAACCTGTAAATTAACTCAGACTTTTGACAAACCTTACTCAGTGCTCCTTGTACTATGGCTTCACTCTCATTGTCCAGTGCTGAGGTGGCCATGTCCAAAAGTAGGATCTTGGGGTTTCGGATGAGGGCTCTAGCAATGGCTATTCTTTGTTTCTGGCCACCACTCATCTGGCCTCCTCCTTCTCCAACGAGGGTGTCAAATTGCTAGGAAGAAGGAGACACTGTTTAGGAAAGGAGAAGCATGTAGTGGCTCCTGACAGTGATCCAATATGTGATCTTCTTTAGCTTCCTCCTCAAGCATCAGTTATCCCAGCTGCTACCTTCACTGAAAGAAATGCCCCTTCCTGAAATAGGTTACTGTCTAATCAATAGCAGTGCACATAAGATAAAGACATTGATTTCTGCTTTCATTCCCAGGTCACCAGGCTATGTCTCTTAAACTCAACTTCAAATAAAATTTTTCAGCCAAAGTAAAAATGGATCAAATCAAGGTCCTGAAAAATCATCTTAGAGGATTAAAGCACACATCAAATCCTTGTACTCTCTTCTCTGGTTGGACAAAATGGAAAAACACGTTAAAGCTGTCTTTATATTGTGAATGAAAGATCAAACCAACTTTTTAGTTATTACATTGACAGCAAAGAAGCTACTGAATATCTTACATATCTAATTCTACATTGGAATTTTAGAACGAGATGTCGTTGATCAGTCTTGTCTCTTGTGCATTATTAGCCAACATGCCCTGAACATCTACCATGTGTCAGGCCTGATGCTGAGCCCTTTACAAAGACTATCTCATTTAATCACCGTAGTCACTCTATGAAATAGATACTGCTGCTGCCTCAGCTGATTGATGAGGAAACGCTGAGATATAAATGGGTAAAGTAATTTGCCCAAGTTCATAAAGTGGTAAAAGGAAGATCAAGGGAGTCTGATTCAAAAGCTTCATCCTCCTTAACCACTAGACTATATCATACCCATTGCTGCAGTCTTGTTCATAAAAGTAATCAAGAAGTCTGTATATAAAGTGTTCAAGAGCACAGACACTGGAGCCAAACTTCCTGGGTCTGACCTTTGTCCTGCTTACTTGCTATGTAATCTTGAACAAGTTATTTGACTTCTGGGAGCCTCAGTTCTCCATCTGCAGATGGGGATGATGATACTTAATTGGTTAGTTATGAGGACTAAATGAGTTAATAGATGTAAAGGGCTTACAGCAGTGCCTGGTATGTAGTAAGCACCATATACATATTAACTAGTAATAATAGCTCTTCTTTGATTTAACAGGCTATTGGTGGAGAAATCCAGATGTGTATAATAATTCTGCATTAGTTATTTTTGTGGTTGTTGTCATTGTTTGGAATGGACATAAATGAGGAATTATTTTTGTATACATGAGATACACTGCTGAATCACAACATTAGCTGCCTAAACACAAAACTATAGAACAATGACACTGGTAGATGTCAAAAGAGTGTTGTTCAAGTTATTGCCACATGACAAATTTAGCATGAGGTTAGACAGATGCTTAAAATGGGTGAGAATAAGGAAACCGTATCTAGGTCTAAAGGAGTTTTTTTGAAAATTTCCTCAGTTTGGTCCATTTTTAATATATTAATACCAACACATTTTTAGACAAAGGAGAAAGCTCATGGTACAATTACAGACACAAAATTAAAACGTGACATTAAAAACATACTAATTCAGAACTCAAATGAAAGGAAATGAGTATTATTGTATAAAAATGTTTCCTTCTATGACTTCTAGTTTGTCCCTGGAACAAAGGGCCAGGGTACCTGCGGCAGGTCCATGATGAAGTTGTAGGCATTGGCTTCCTTTGTAGCTTGGACTATATCTTCCATTGTTGCATCTTCTCTGCCATAGCGAATATTTTCTGCAATAGTCGTAGAGAAGAGAACTGGCTCTTGCTCCACTATCCCAATCTGAGCTCTAAGCCACTGAATGTTAAGAGAACGAATGTCATGGCCATCCAGGGTGACCTAGAGAGCATGAACACACATCACAGTGTCTTAGAATCAGTGTTCTGAATCTTAATATCATATTGTACTTGATTGATGGGGAGAAAAATAGAGACTGACAAGGTTTTAACTAAACCATTCCCCTTGTGATGTGGTTGTTATGTAAAGACGGCAAAATATATATGAAATTAAGAATAACTGCAAGACAGTTTATTGTAGAAACATAAGTGATGTAAAGTCACTTCGTTCAATTTGGTAGGTCCAGAGTTTTTATTCCACAGTAAAGAGTAGAGTCAGTTACTCACTATACTGTGAATATTTTTATCTTTTAACTTATAACCAAAAGTGGACTTCAGATAATATAATGAAAATAAGCCATGATCCCTATCACGTATATTTGCTTTATAGAAAATCTTATTTTCTTGCCAGATTCATCAAATAATGCTTTTGATGTTCAAAAGGAATTGAAGTTGTAAGTGGAATGAGCAAAACAAAAGCAACAACAATAACAAAAAAACTACTAGCAAAAATGTTACAAATTTTACATCAGGAAGCCATGATTTCTGTATATTCAGAGTGTAGTTAATGGTGGCGGACTGTAAGGAATACCCAATCAGAGAATGAAATGTCTGTGGAAAAGGGTAATTCCACTTTTTGCCATGTCAGTGTGACACCAGATGCATTATAGAGTACACACTGAAGCCATTTAATATACAATGAAATGAATCTGTCTCAAGATGTCAAGGAAATACTGGCAATGGTTTTGAGACAGAGTGAAAAGTACATAGCCTCTGACACCCAGTGGACTTGGGTTCAAATTCTGATTTGTCGCTTCCTAGCTGATTGACTTGGATGCAATCTCTCTGAGTCTCTAATTCCTCATTTATAAAATGGGCATATTTACTTTTGGGTGTCATTGGGAGAATAAGTGATCATTTTGGTAAAGTATCTGGCATATAATATGTGATGAATGAATAGCAATGATTAATATTATTAATTTTCTTAGTTTTAGTCCATGTTAAATACAAGGAAAAGTGACCAAGTAGTTTGTGGAAATTCTATAAAGTATTATTTTAAGAACCTAATTTATCGAAGGAGTAATCACAAGCTGTTTTCTGTTCATTTCTAGCCATTTAGCTTTTCTGCACTTTTCATTTGGGGAACTTTAGGAAACAAACATGGTGAAAGAAATGGAAAATATACCACTGAAGAGGATGACATATTTTGAAAGTATCTGCACAATCAGTTACATCACTGAGTGAGTTGACAGGTTATTCATCAGACACTGCCAGCATGCAGGGAGTTTGTCCAGCTATTTCAGTTAAACATTGTTAAATCAACTCTGGCATGTCAGGAAAGTCTCGCCGCATACTAAACCTTCGCGTTTGACCAATATTCCACATTTGCACCCTTCTCATCCTTGTGTATCGAAAGGTTTCTGGAGGATACCCACCATGCCTTCAGAGGGGTCATAGAATCGCTGAATGAGTTGCAGAGCTGTACTTTTCCCAGCTCCACTGGGTCCTACCAGAGCTGTCATTTCCCCTGATTTAATGACCATATTGAGATTGTTCAAAATCTGAGGAGAAAAGAAAATGACAAAGTTCAGATCTTCAGTGTTTACCTATTGAGCAGTTAAGTAATGAGTGGGAGAGTTTGTGAGGCTACTACTGTGTGTGTGCGTGTGTATTTCCTTTTGACTCTGATGGTTTGCAGGCTTTATGGACCCCATAAAATTACATTCTTAAATTTAATCCATTCCTCACTAGGGGTGTTGCGTTATCCCGTATGTCCGAGGGTTAGTTCAGAGCTGCCTTAACCAAGCAAACACGTATTCAGTGCAGGCAAAACAATCTGTACCCCCTTAACGAGAAAGATCCCTATGATGAAGAGTGTGATAATAAATAAAGGGTGACTACACTGTTAAAAATGAGGGGGCAGGCGGGCCACGGTGGCTCAACAGGTAGGAATGCTTGCCTACAATGCCAGAGGACCCGGGTTCGATTCCCGGTGCCTGCCCATGTAAAAAAAATAATAATAATAAATAAATAAATAAATAGTAGCAATTAAAAAAAAAAATGAGGGGGAAAAACTCATTCCAAAGCTAATGGAGTCAAGGGAAGTACCTACTAACTTTACTGCAAAGTACCCTTTAAAGATTTGCTCAGTAGGTCCAGGAAAACTGTGAATTTTCACCTTGTGCTCCAGAGAATCACCTAGTAAAAGATATGCAAAAACAAGGTTGCCTTCCTACAAGGACTGAACTTTGTGAATTTGCCTGTGGAAATTTAAAAACTACAGACAGCAGCTTTCCTCCTACTTCAGACCATACCCACTCAGCATGCTCCCTCTTCTGCAGTCTCTTAAGGCAAGGACTGACAAATACTACTTAGTGATTGTTCTGACTGCCTTGCAATTTAGCATGTGTTTAGAATGACAGGCCCTACCACTCATTTCAACAGAGCATCATATGGTTGACTTAGCCTGACTGTGCTGCCAGACTACATTCCAACCAGAGGGATTTGCATCAATTATGGTAATTGCAAAGGAATGTGATTTGCCACCTAAAAAATGACACAACACCCAAGGACATAGAGAAACACACCTCTACTCCCTGTTTCTGGAAACTGAGTCAGGTTTCAGGAAAACAAATATTTCGTTTGCCCTGGAAATGAATCACCAAAGAAGAAAAGCTCATTGTCCCCAGGGAAAGACTGGTACTCACCTTCACCTCTGGTCTGGAAGGATAATGGAATGTCACGTTATGGAATTCAATTTCACCCTTGATTCGATCCAACTTGTAACCATCTTCTGACATGCAGTCAATGACTGGTTTCTGGAGCAGGATGTAAAAGGGTAAAGAGTAGCAAGACATTTTATACACATATACTTCAAATCTCAGTTTGAATTTACTCATAAAATAGAAAATTACAGGTAAAACATTGCAGATATGCTAAAGATAAGTTGTAACCAAATTAACTATTTATTAATAATGGTAATAATAATAGTCACCATTTATTGAAATCTTGAATATGGAAAACAATGTAGTGTTTCTTAAAAATTTTCTGTTGTATTTTATTTATTTGTTTACATTAAAAAACATTCCACATCCACCAAACATACACTCCTCACTCCCCCTGTCCCCCATAACCTCTGATCTTCTTTCTGTGTCTGCAAATTTGCTGTTTCTGGATATCTATTATAAATGATGTCATACAATATGTGTCCTAATGTATCTTGCGTGTAATGTTTTCAAGGTTTTTCCATGTTGTAGCATGTCTAAGAACTTCATTCTTTCTTATGGCCAAATAAGATTCCATGGTGTGTATGTGTGTGCTACATTTTGTTTATCCATTCCTTTGTTGATGGACACTTGGGTTGTTTCCATCTTTTGGCTATTGTGATTACTTCAGTTATAAACATTGGTATACTTTGTTCATTTATGTATTGCCACATAAGCTAACTAGATATGTGATATGCCCTTTTCTCAATTGAAGATATAGTATCTCAGAGAGGTTAAATATCTTGTCTAAGGTCATGTACTTAAGTCATCCAAGTTGGACCTACTAGTATTTGAGTAACCAGTATAGATGAGGAGTAAAATTGAATTTCCTCAAGTGGTGTCTTCAAATACTACCAACTCTGAATTTATATGCTTAACCTCTGTTGTTAGTAGTGAGCCTAAGAATTAACCTTTCTAGTTAACAGGACAAGGGGGCTGCATCAATTATTAGAACATTCCAGGGTCAGTTTCTTTCCCCCTTCATAACTAGTGGGGGAAATTCATCAGGATAGCTCTATTTAAGGCTGTAGTGTAATACACTTTCTTCTTGAGTCCCTAGTAAAGATAAAAATTATCACTTTTTCTTTATATATAAATATATGATTTCTTAAAGTTTTAAATGTCTTAAATTTTGCAATATTTTATAATTCCAGGGAACTTGTAGAGTCATCATCTTATTTAAGCATATACCAATCCTAAGAGAGGTAAAATTTGGAACCTCAGTATTTTTATGTGGTTTTTGATAATCTTTCTTTTTTTGAAAGACAAAGTCCTTCCCCAAACTCTAATATATGAAACCCCAAAGTAGCAAACAGACAAAGTGGTGCGTGATATCCTTCAGCAGGTTTCAGTATCATTGTTTGACAGAAAATATTCATAGTTCAGGGGAACAAAAAAATCCTCTGCAGATTTCCAGGGCTTTTGACACTTAGCTCAGGGCATTGTTTTCAGAGAGAAAGAACAATGTATTGTCATCTTTCCGCCTCCGTTTTTGGATTTTGACTCACTAGCTTGACCTCCAGTGTGCTCCAATATATTAACCAGGAAAATCCTAGCCAGTTTACAAGTCCTCTGCAAGCTTTTGTGGACAACCCATCATACACAGGAGATAATCCAATCTTACAAGCTTGAGCATAAAACCTGGAATGATCTGGCCCCTTCCCATCTCTCCAGCCTCTGCTTCTTATTTACAACTCCATGGGTTCACCTTTCTTCCATTCCATGGATTCGCCAAGCCTTTTCCCAACCTGGAAGATTTTCTTACATGAACACACCCGCTGCTTTCCTTTCCCAGACGACACTGTCACCCCAAACCCCTTTGCATGGCTAACTTTCCTCCTCTGGTTCTCAACTCAAATGCCACTTCCTCAGAGGAGTTACCACCATCACCTAATTTAAAGGCATCCCCAAATTCCAGTCACTATCATATCACTATTTTATTTCCTTCATCGCACTTGTCACTACCTGATATTATCTTATTTTTGAATGTGCCTACTTCTTTATTGCCCATCTTCCAGTTTGAGAGTGATAGCAGAGACCTTACTCATTCTAGTTCACTGTTTCATTCCTAGTTCTTAGAATGGGTCAGACTTATGAGGGCTCTTAATAGGTATAGCTGAATAAAGCACACTGTGCTAGCTGCTTATGTTTTTGTAACACTGAGGGCAAATTCTTCAGTTTCTCTCTCTCTCCCTCTCTCTCACTCTCACCCCTGCTAATGGCCTTTACTTTTGGCTTTTACATACCCGGTCTATTGTCTCAAAAATGGCAGTGGCTGCTGCTCGTCCAGTTGCAAAGGCTTCCAAACAAGAAGATGCATTGCCGAGATTTAGAGCTGCTACTAAAACACCGAGGAAAATCTGAAATGAAAAAAGAGAGACATGGTCTTCAGGTGTTTCTGTGGATTTTTAAATTCTGCTCACTATCATTTGGGCTATCCATGTGAGTTCAGAGAATTCTCAGAAATACTCATCAGTGGGAGTTTGAAAATTAACTGGCTTTTTAGAAACTCTTTCAAAGTATCTCCAAGTTTTCCTCCATTATAATTGAATAGACTACAATTTTTTTAATCACAGCAGAACCTTTAATAAATTCTGAAAGGTAGATATTTTCACGAGTAGCACATGCTGATCATAAACAAATTAAACTAGAAATCAACAAAACAACTTGATCAAAAACTTGAAAATTAGGAAACATCCTTTGAAATAACTCCTAAATCAATGAGGAAACTGCAATGAAAATAGATTTTCTAGAAAGTAACAAATACTTCTGAAACCTTTGAGTAATAAAAAGACGATATTATTTTTTTACTGAACATCACTGTTCTACAAATGCGAGCATGTTTTGAAATGAGTAAGAGGCCTATGCAAGGCAGCATCTAAGCACAGCGTGGGCTAGAATATTGATATGATAATTTGATTTCTATATAAGCAGCCTTAGAATGGTTTTCTGACATAGAGTCAGTTTCTCATAGAACTCAATACCTTCATTAGGATAACTACTGCTGCTAAAAATAATAACAATAATAAGATATATTTCTAAGTGCTTTACCTGTAGTATTTCATTTAACATTGAGTGAGACAGGATAGAGTCACATACCTACTACACCATAGTAGCTGGCACACCCCCCAAAAGACCATCATTTAATTCAAATAGCACACTCTTTAGCCCTGTGGACAAGTGTAGGAAGAGGGAAGGGAAAAGAGAATGGCTACTCAGGACCAATCACTCTGTGGGCATGCTCTGCTGGGAAATGAAGGTCTGTGGCCCTTAGGAGACAGATCCAGGGATGGGAAAACAGTGGTTAATGGGTTACTTTCTATTACTGTTGTTATTTTTAATAATTTAATTCCCAAGCTAAAGAGGGGCATGAAAGAGCAGGATTCTATACTATTCAGTTTTCCTTCATCTTTTTTCTACACAGACACAGAAATACATTTTTTGTCCATGTACAAATGATTCTAATTAGTCATTTATGTGAACTACTTACCATTTATGTCCAATTGCCATGCAGCCAGTAATGATTTTGTGCATCACAAAATGTGCTAGAGTAACCTAATTGTCTATTAGTTTAGTGGGTTAAAACACTATACACAGTTCATGCGTATTCAGCCTTCATAGTTAGCTGCTTAGAAGTACAGCCAAGAACTCACAATTAGAAAAGAAAATGAGAGAGTGAGACAGAGAGAATCATGATTTCACTGTTAAAGGATTTGTCTCCTATTCCAAAAGAAAAATGTCTTAAGGTGTAACAGAAGCTTATAAGAAGAGTTCAGGAGGAAGAGGTTAATGACTAATGATTGAAATGTTAGAGATGTATAATATACCATGTCTTCACATAGTGAGTACTCAAGAAATATCAGTTGAAAGGATGAATTATTTACAGAAAGTACAGAACAGCTCACAGGTCAACTAACAGGAAACTTGAAGATGAAAACCATAAAACAGGATTCTTGCTAAGAGTTATTGGGTTTTAGCCACTGTTTCTCTGCTGGTTTGAAAGTATTAGATACCCCAGAAGAGCCAAGTTTTAATCCTGATTTAATCTTTTGGAGGTTTCCTTTAAAACTAATTCAATACTATAAGTTGGAAACTTTTTATTAGCTTATCTCCATGGAGATGTGACACACCCAATTGTGGGTGTGACCTTTTTATTAGATGGAGATGTGACTGTACCCATTCCAGGTGGATCCTGATTAGTTTACTAGAGTCTTTAAAAGGGGGGACACTTTGGGAAAAAAAAACAGAAACAACAGAAGCCTCAGAGCCTATAGAGAGAGAGCCGATAGAAACTTCAGAACAGAGCTGACACAGATGCCAACATTTGGAGAACAGCAACACAGATGTTTGGAGATGCTTGGAGCCCAGCAAATATTGCCATGAGATGTTAAGTAAGCCAGAATCTGGAGAGAGCCAAAGGAAGTCAAGAGATGAAAGCCAGTCACAAAGAAGCAACGTGAAGAACCCCCACAGGAACGGTGGCTGAAAGCATGAAGCCGAGGAGCAAGGGACCAGCGGATGCCAGCCATGTGACTACCCAGCTGACAGAGGTGTTCCTGACCCACTGAATGTCCTTGAATTTAGGTATCTTTTCCTGGGTGCCTTAGTTTGGACATTGTTATAAGCTCAGAACTGTAAAGTGGTAACTTTTTAAATTCCCTCTTTTAAAAGCCATTATAGTTCTGGTATACTACATTTCAGCAGCTTGCAAACTAATACAGTTTCTAATAGGAATGTTGCAATATTTAATTTTCAATTTCACAACTCATTTTTTTTTCTAAAATCTTATTTGTGCATGCCTCCGCCCTCTCCTTGTAAATATGGAGTAAAAGGAAAGATGGTTTTTATCAGTGCATGTCTTTCTGCAGAGTGAGGAGATATATGCAGCTGGGACTAAACTCAAGTACAGATACCCCTAGTTTAGTAATTGTCAAGGTTCTCAGGAGTAATTGCATCAATAAAAACAAGAGACCTTACAGTCAGATTTCAGATCTGCAATGCCTTCACTGGCTTTTCAAATGTACAAAGTTATATCTAAGTGGTTAAGAAAGTAGTTAAATTATGATAATAATAACAATTTTCATCTTTACTACCCCTTTAAAGTTTGTAAAGCATTTTAACATGCATTATGACATTTGATGACGTTTGTTTTCTCTACAAAATTCAGTCATGTCAGCTGTTCATGTTGTAAAGAACTGAATTGAAAAAATCATTCTTAGTTTATTATCATGCTCCTCAATAAAGTCAGAGACTTACAACAACCATGTTTTGGGTATGGGAACACGATGGTGGCTTAATGAGCTGTGGAGTTTAGTTTGTCCTCCAAAGCAGCTAATAAATAGCCAGGAATAGTACAGAACGACTGCTGGGGCCACATCAGTGACCAGACACACAGCGTACACCAGTCTGGACCAGCTGAACCAGCTATGATCCCACCCAGAACCGTGAGTCCCCCAAGTCACGGAGGCTGGTGCCCCTCACCCCCAGGTGGTTCCCAGAGGGGAAAGGAAAGAGACTTTACTAACAGAAAGGGCTGAGCTCAACCAAGCTCCAATTTTGGAATTAATTAACAAATTCTGACTACTAGAAATAGGCCCCCAGCTCAGCTAAACCTCAAATAAAAGCTGAAGTTGCTAGTTTTTGCCCTGGCACAGAAGGGTCAGAGCTGACAAAAAAAAAAAAAAAACAGATTTTTTTTTATCAGACAGCACAAAATACTTGAAAAGGTCTGCACCCTAAAAAAAAAAACAAGAGGGGGCACACAGGACCTGGCGATACAAAGAACAACGTACCAACTTAAGCTCTTGATTAACAAACCTGAGGAAAGGTGGTCCTGCTCTGAAAAGGATTTTTTATTTTTACAACTGCAAGCCTTCTCAGGCTCCAACTGCCCCAGGCAAGGGCAGAGTTAAGCTTGTCTGAGAGACCAAGAGGCTGGTCAGGTGAAAGGAGGTAACTACCTAGTGGCTGTGCCTTCCCTAGGAGAGGGGTGGGGCCCAGCTCAGGTGAAATTCCTCCCTCAAGGAATTCAGACCCCAAGGACTGGAAAACTGAAGCAATTAAAGCCAACCTACAACCTCTCCTCTGTCTCAACCACACCCCCAACAGGGAGAGTCTGCTGAAGTTAAAAGCACCTCATCACTTTATGTTGGTGGGACCCAAAGGCAGACAAGCGCCACATACAGGGCAGAATAAGAAAAACACAGAGTCTAGAGGCTTCATAGGAAAGTCTTTCAACCTGCTGGGTCTCACCCTCAGGGAAAACTGATGCAGGTGACACTTTCCTCCTGAGAGGAGGCCAGTCTGGTCTGGGAAAATTTGACTGGGGTCTATAATACCTAAGTAGACCCTCCTATGAAAAAAAAAAAGGCACCATACAGGCAGGACAAGAAACTAGAAAACAAGAAGTGAAAATCTCTGATCCATTAAACAAATCTATGCTAGAGATCTAGAATAAGCTGAACTGAATGTCAAAGAACAGATAGAGAACAAAGCGATCCAGCAAGAAAATCCTTGGTAAGAGAGTGAAAAGAACCTCCAAAATAAACTAATTGAAGAAATTAAATGCCTAGATGCCAGCAAAAAATAATGAATCATACTAGGAAAATTGGAGATATGGCCCAGTCAAAGGAACAAACCAACAATTCAAATGACATACAGAAGTTGAAATAATTAATTTAGGATGTTCGGACAGACATGGAAAATCTCATCAAAAGTCAAATCAATGTCAACTCAATAACAAAAAGACAGCCAATCCAATTACAAAATGGGAAAAAGACTTGAACAGACACTTCTCAGAAGAGGAAATACAAATGGCCAAAAGGCACATGAAGAGATGCTCAACGTCCCTGGCCATTAGAGAAATGCAAATCAAAACCACAATGAGCTATCATCTCACACCCACCAGAATGGCCATTATCAACAAAACAGAAAATGACAAGTGCTGGAGAGGATGTGGAGAAAGAGGCACACTTATTCACTGTTGGTGGGAATGTCAAATGGTGCAACCGCTGTGGAAGGCAGTTTGGCAGTTCCTCAAAAAGCTGAATATAGAATTGCCATATGACCCAGCAATACCACTGCTAGGTATCTACTCAGAGGATTTAAGGGCAAAGAAACAAACGGACATTTGCACACCAATGTTTATAGCAGCATTATTTACAATTGCAAAGAGATGGAAACAGCCAAAATGTCCATCAACAGAAGAGTGGCTAAACAAACTGTGGTATATACATACAATGGAATATTATGCAGCTTTAAGACAGAATAAACTTATGAAGTATGTAACAACATGAATGGACCTTGAGAACATTATGCTGAGTAAGACTAGCCAAAAACAAAAGGACAAATACTGTATGGTCTCACTGATATGAACTGACATTAGTGAATAAACCTGGAATATTTCGTTGGTAACAGAGACCATCAGGAGGTAGAAATAGGGTAAGATATTGGGTAATAGGAGCTGAAGGGATACAGACTGTGCAACAGGACTGCATATAAAAACTCAGAAATGGACAGCACAATACTACCTAACTGTAATACAATTATGTTAAAACACTGAATGAAGCTGCATGTAAGAATGATAGAGGGAGGAGGGCTGGGGCATAAATGAAATCACAAAGAAAGACAATAAACATTGAGATGGTATGATCTAGGAATGCCTAGAGTGCATAATAATAGTGACTAAATGTACAAACTTTAAAAACGTTTTTGCATGAGGAAGAACAAAGGAATGTCATTATTGCAGGGTGCTGAAAATAGATGTTAATTAATATTTTAAAATGTCATCTTATGTGTGACTTAAGGAAAAAATGTTTATTTGTTACAAAATCTATACTTTGACTAGTGCATTTCCTAATATAACTTATGTAGATAGTTTGATTGAACACCGTAAGTACTTGGAATCTCGGGTAGGACATGAGATTTTGTTGGTTTGTCCAGAGTGATGCCCCGATGAATCCCAGAGTGATTCGATCAGTGAGTGGAAAAGTATTTGCAAAGCCCCCTTCGGGGAATGGTGAGAATGGGGAGAAATTCAACTTCCCCAAGTTGAATTCTTGATATTCTCACAAGCAGTGTGGACAACCAAAGCTATAGGCTGAGCCCCCAGTCTTGGGGTTTGTTCATATGAAACTTAACCCCACAAAGGATAGGTCAAGTCTACTTAAAAT
>PVIY010010626.1:0-48632 GCA_004026745.1 Myrmecophaga tridactyla | reverse complement strand
ATGGGACATGACTCCCAGGGGTGTGGACCTTCCTGGCAACATGGGACAGAAATACTAGAATGAGCTGAGATTCAGCATCAAGGGATTGAGAAAAACCCTAGAATGGGCTGAGACTTAGCATCAAGGGATTGAGAAAACCTTCTCGACCAAAAGGGGGAAGAGTGAAATGAGACAAAGTGTCAATGGCTGAGAGATTCCAAACAGAGTCGAGAGGTTATCCTGGAGGTTATTCTTACACATCAAGTAGATATCATCTTGTTATTCAAGATGTAATGGAGAGGCTAGAGGGAACTGCCTGAAAATGTAGAGCTGTGTTCCAGTAGCCATGTTTCTTGAGGATGATTGAATAATGATATAGCTGTCACAATGTTACTGTGTGATTGTGAAAACCTTGTGTCTGATGCTCCTTTTATCTACCTTGTCAACAAACAAGTAGAATATATGGAATAAAAATAAATAATAGGGGAACAAATGCTAAAATAAATTTAGTTTGAAATGCGAGTAATCAACGAAAGCGAGGACTAATGGATACAGTAGGTATAATCTTTTTTTTCTTTCCTGTGTTTGTTTTATTTCTTTTTCTATTGACTCTTGATTTCTTTTTCTGAATTAATGCAAATGTTCTAAGAAATGATGAATATGCAACTAAGTGATGATATTGTGAATTACTGATTATATATGTTGATGTTTTATTTGGTTTCTTAATTTTTTTAATTAATAAATAAAAAAATCAAATCAATGAATTGAGGGAGGATATAAAGAAGGCAAGGGATGAACAAAAAGAAGAAATCGAAAATCTGAAAAAACAAATCACAGAATTTATGGGAATGAAAGGCACAGTAGAAGAGATGAAAAAACAATGGAAACCTACAATGTCAGATTTCAAGAGGCAGAATATAGGATTAGTGCACTGGAGGATGGAACATCTGAAATCCAACAAGCAAAAGAAAATATAGGGAAAAGAATGGAAAAATATGAGCAGCAACTCAGGAAATTGAATGATAACATGAAGCACATGAATATATGTGTTGTGGGTGCCCCAGAAGGAGAAGAGAAGGGAAAAGGAGGAGAAAGACTAATGGAGGAAATTATCACTGAAAATTTCCCATCTCTTATGAAAGACTTAAAATTACAGATCTAAGAAGTGCAGCATACCCCAAACAGAATATATCCAAATAGACATACTCCAAAGACACTTACTAATCAGAATGCCAGACATCAAAGAGAAAGAGAGAATCTTGAAAGCAGCAAGAGAAAAGTAATCCATCACATACAATGGAAGCCCAATAAGAATATGTGTAGATTTCTCAGCAGAAACCATGCAGGCTAGAAGACAGTGGGATGATATATTTAAGATTCTAAAAGAGAAAAACTCCCAAGCAAGAATTCTATATCCAGCAAAATTGTCCTTCAAAAATGAGGGAGAAATTAAAACACTTTCAGACAAAAAATCACTGAGAGAATTTGTGACCAAGATACTGGCTCTGCAAGAAATACTAAAAGGAGTACTAGAGACAAATAGGAAAAGACAGCAGAGAGAGGTGTGGAGAATTGTGTAGAAATGAAGACTATCAGTAAATGTAGAATGAGGAAAAATTAGATATGACATATAAAATCCAAAAGGCAAAAATGGTAGAAGAAAGTACTGCCTTTACAGTAACAACTATGTTTTGACCACTGATAAATCATCTATTTTTGCACATTAAATAACCCATTCAGTTTCCCCTAGAAGTGTGTTTATATCACAGTGGTAGATCTAGAGTTGCAGGCTTTTAGCTAGAAAATTTCCAGTATATAAGTTTTGCTTTGTTTTTAATTGGTAGCCATTCCACTCAACATCTTGAGCCAAGATATTTTATAAAAATCTTATATAAAACAACTTCCCATCTCTTTGAATTTTTTTTTTTTTACATGGGCAGGCACTGGGAATCAAACCCATGTCACCAGCCTGGCAGGTGAGAACTCTGCCTGCTGAGCCACTGTGGCCCACCCTTGAATCTTGATTTGACATACTTATGCAGATAACTTTAAATAAGGTTAAACTCTCTGTCAACTTTACTTCCTAAATAATTCTTAAATCAATCCACTTCTTTTCATCTCTATTACCATCACCCTAATTCGAGCTGGTAGCATCTCTCCACCTGGACCACTAGCTGGTCTTTGTCGCATCCATCATTGCCCCATCTCATCCACTCTTCACTCTACAGTCAGAGTTGTCTTTTAAACGTGATCTTATCCTCTCCCTTCACCGATGAAGCCTTCCCTGTCTTCTCATTACTTTTAGGAGGAAGGCCATAGCCTTTACCCTGTCCTCACAAAATGTACCCATCTACCTCTAAGGCTGACCTGTTCTCATTCCCCTACCCTGGGCTCAAGCTACAGGCCTTAAAACCAGGGTCCCTCCCACTGTCTTGGAGCCTTTACTTTTGCCTTTCTCTCTGATGGCAATGCTTTCCCAATCCTAGTCCTCAGCCTTCAGTTATCTCATATCAGAAGTCAAACATTGCTTCATTTATTTATTCAACAAATATGTTTGAAAAGCCCATTAAGTACCAAGCTCTGAACTAGGCCAAATGAAACAAATGTGGTCCCTGACCACATAGAACTTACTGTTTAAGAACAGAAAAAGGGTGGGGGACCAGTGCAAATAAATAACTAAATGCAAAATTTCCATTTTATATGAATACTATGAAGGAAAAGTACAACATGCTATAAAAGATTGAATGAGCACGGGAGACCTGACCGAGGAAGTGCAGCTGAGGGCTGAAAAAGGATGAGTCCAGCTGTGTAAAAAGAGGGGCCATAGATCAAAGGTTATGGTGGAATTATACATAGAAGATAGGACTTAAAAAATGAATATGAAAGCTGAATCACTGATCTCTTTTAGTCTCCAGTATTTTAGAGCAGCTAGAAGTAAAAACCTCAAATTGTGAAATTGTAACCCATGTCAAAGTCTGAAATATGTTCTACAACTAATTGTGGTGCTGTGCTTGTAAATTTATAGTTTCTTTGTATATATGTTATTGTTTGGAAAAAAAGTTGATTGTGATGATAAAAAAGCATTTAAGCCCTCTAGCCTCCTATATTCTGGAGCAGCCACAAGGAAAAAAATGAAAGGATTATATGGTAGCCCATGACAAACTCTGGGATCTATCCTGTAACCACTTTTTGAAGAGTGCTTTGAAAACTGCTTTTTTATTTTTTTGCTTTGTATATATGTTATACTAACCAATAAAAAAAGTTAAAAAAAAAAAAAAAAGCGGGGCCATAACCTAGAGACGAAAGTCTTTGGGAGAGGAAGCAAGATAAAAAGCCTTCCCTGACCCCATCCACACCTGGTTACCATGCTATTCACAGCCAGGGTTCCCTGTACTCCACTTTTTAGCACATGACACCATTTATCATCATGCAATTACATGACTATTTAATTATTGCCTATCTTCCCCCACAAAATTATAAATTTCACCAAGGCAAAGAACACATTTCTTTTGTTCAGTATTGAAACCCTGCACTTTGTAGGGTTTGGCACATGGTAGATGCTCAATAACTATTTATTAAATGAATAACTGAAATGGCACTGAAAATTAAAGTAGCCATGGCATTATGCAGTTTAAGCTGCTATAGAACAAGTGAACAATAAAATATGTTTGTATTAAATGCTCAGTTGATATTACTGACTTGGTATTTTAGTAACTCATTGTATTCCACAAATAGGGCCATTGGTACAACTCTTGTACTATTATTAAGCTCAGCCATATGAGCTATTAATTTTCAGTGAGCAATCACTGGCTTTCCATTTTCATGCATATTTTCTTTTGGACCACAGTCAGGAAATCATAGTTTAGCAGCTATAAAATCTTAAGCTAATTAAAAATCACTGCATCATAAGTTCAAACATGTGGCATCGCTTTACTATAAAATGCACAATTATTGTTTGCCTCTGCAGATGGACATCATCAAATCATTGATATTTTCCTGCCTCAGACACTAAAGGAAAAACAAAGTATATTAACAGTGGACTCCTCTGAGCTATCTGTAGGAAATGATATGTCTAGGTCATCAAGATCAAAGTACCTGAACAAGGGTTCCTGGTGTATATTCTCCTTCATCCAATACGAGTTTGGAGCCATACCAGAAGGCCAGTGCATAGCAAAAGAAGATGATACACCAGACATATCCAGTAAAGAATCCCATCACTATACCTTTTCTAATTCCCCAACGCTGGGCAAACACGAGATTTTTCTCATATCTGTAAAGAGAAAAGTTTGAGTCTACATCAGAGGCAGTAGTTCAAGTTATAATGTTGAAAACTGTCCACAATGCAGTAGTTTTACTAAGTGATTCTAAAACTGCCCCAAGCATACAGCAACTTTTGAAAAAGAAAAGTGTCACAACCTCTGTGTAGTTATTTAAAGTTTGTTTTAGCCTGGCAATGAAATATGTTGAAAGCCTTGTAGTTGATTGATGCTTGGATGAGTAACAGTGGAGTAAACTTTGCTCTACGAGAAAAGAATTGTCAACACATGCGTTTTTTTTTTAGGTGTTTTTTTTTTTTTATATATATATATGGGCGGGCACCAGCAATCGAACCCAGGTCCTTGGGCACAGCAGGCAAGCATTCTTACCTGCTGAGCCACCGTGGCCCGCCCAACACATGCGTTTTAATGTGAGGGAGTTAGTACTATTTGTGCTTAAATTGCTTTTTTTTTTCCAAGTCACATGCCATGCTTTCTACCAGAAAATGATGCAGTGAACCCCAAATAAGATCAGATGATTTGGGTGTTTTTGCTCCAGATTTGGAACTAATGTTTGCATACATTTACCCATCTGCCCTGTGATCAAGATGCTACTTTGTAAGGTAACTAGTCGGGTTCAAGGCTACAGACAATAGCCATGGGGACAGAGACAACTGAAACTATATGGAAATTCAACCCAAGGACCAAGTTCCAGTGATTCTTTATCTAGTCATTAACTACAGACATTGTCTTACAGTTCAGACAGTCTGTAAACGCCTTCCATCATCTCAAAAGATAAATTCATAGGGAACTTTCAACATCTCACAAGGCACAAACTGAAGGTCTAGCCTATGTTTGTTACAATTGTTAAAACATGCATGTTGGCTTTTTAATTAACTAGGGTAATTAGTATCTTTTATGGTGGAGGAAAAGTGCTACTAAAATTTTTTATGAGAAATTTTTTGTGAACTAAAAAAAGGAAAATGAAAGGAGGGTAGAGATTGTAAAGCCTAGCCTCTTGTTGGTTTGGTGAATATGGTAGCAATAGAGAATGATATCATCACAACAGGCCTACAACACATAAAATAAGAGTTTCCATCAATTTAGTGGTTGTTGTCAATATAATCAGTACCTTGCACATAGGAGAAATATCACACAAATTAAGGAATAAACAGAACAATACATTTTGGGCAACTGTGTTGCTTTGGCTGTTTCGTTTTCTTGTTTTCACTCAGAATTAATTTTTGGAATGATGGGTCTATAATATACAATGCTAAATTTTGTTTTAAAAAAATGGAAATCTTATCAAACTGTATAAAGAGCATGTAATGTGGCAGCTGAATAAAACATGTTCAATAAAAATGTGCGGAATTACATTCTGGATCATGTAGGCTTTTCTTTAATGGCAGCAAATAAGGTTACAGACTGGCATGAGGTGGCACACAGGGATCGTGCATAGCACATAGATGTTTGAAACAACTGTCTACCCTCAGTCAGGCTCTCTAAAACACACATCAACCACAACTTCTTGTAGTGCTTTGACCAATCTAAATGTCTCTGCTGAGCTACCTCTAGAGCGAAAATTCTCTCAGGGTGCCATAAGCCAAGGTGGACTCCCACTTGGACGAAGGGGAAGATTTAGGGTGGTATGCTGATCAATTCAGGAAAGTGGCAGACATTTCAATTAACTAACCTTTCAACCTCTTTCTTTTCACCACCAAAAGCAGCCACTGTCCTCATAGATGAAATGACTTCATCAGCCACAGACCCTGCTTTGGCATAGGCCTTCAACTCATAATCAGTAAACCTGGACACACTCTGAAATCCAAAAGAAGAGAAGAAAACGTGAAGATCAGGTAATTAGGTAAGCCAGTTTATCATGCAGTGATTCATTTAATAGTGTGAACGTGTGGTGCTGTTAATATAAAGCAAGATTCTCACAGTAACATCGTTTGCAGGAGGGAAGAATTTGGTCCCAATTTGGTCCATGGAAAGTCTCACCCATGATCTTTGGCTATTTATACACATATAATGACTCAATTATCAGAGGTTATCAAGGACTGGGGAGTGAGGAGGGTAATGGAAAATTAATGCTCCATTTGGGGCAATGAGAAAGTTTTGGGAAAAGATAGTGGTGATGGTTGTACAATATTGTGAATCTAATTAATGCCATGGAATTGTATGTTTAAAATGACAAACTTTAAATTGTATATAATTTACCACCATAAAATAAGTATATTTTAAAAGTCAGTCTCAAAAACCCTTTTATAGACTAGATTCCAAATAGGGCATTCTGTGAAACTAAAGAGCCTCAGTCATTACATTAATGAAGTTTTCGATTCAAACTAGTTCATATTTCACTGCTGTTGGCCAAAGACCATTGCACAATTTATAGACAAAAGTGGAAAGACCAGAGGCTTGCACAGATGTCATTACTGATTAGGGTATAGAATGAAAGTGAGGTTCTGAGCATACGCAGGCATGCTGCTGCAGAGATAGTCCCAAAGGAGAAAGCTGCAGATCAATATTACACTATTTTGACCAAACTGTAGGGGCTCAACTAATTACTGTTTTAATTTTTACAAAAGGAAATGAAAAGACATCTGTACTTAATAGTAAGTTACTTTTCCTAAAATTGGACTTGGATGAGTCCTAATTAGAATTAACACTCAAAGAAACCACTGGCACAAATTAAGAGACAATCAGGGGGAAAAGCAATTATTGTTGAAAAGGAGTTAACTCAGAAGCCTAAAAAATAGGGAGTTTCTTATATTCCAATAGTTTTTCCAAACTTTTTTAGTGGCAAACTTTTATCAAACCAAATCTTAAATAGAATTCTAAGAAAAAAAATTGGTAAACATTATATTTTTTTACAATATGCTTATTTCACAAGCCTGCATTTTATAATATTTATGAATTGTAAAGGCAACAATAGCAAAAGTGAGACTATTTTCATCAATGCTAAAATCTGAATTTGAGTGTAATGGATAACAGTGCAGTTTTTATCTAATTTATTTCAGAAATATGTATTGATTACATAGTAATGAGAAAATTAAGTAGTTGCAAATGATGTTAGTTTTTCTTGTAACGGCACATTATATAATCCCAGAACACTTCAGTTAAACTGATAAAGGACTTAAAAGAAGCACATTAAGAAATAGCTATATTTCTCATCAAAAGTATAAAAATCAGACAAACGCTTACAAAACCCATGACCGCTTAAGTTTCACATCTCGCCCCACAGCCTTTTTCTGTCCTGCCTTTGAATTAGATAAACTGAAGTTGCCCGTATCATTTTATACAAACACGCACAGGCCTGAATTCAAGAAAACACCAATGCAGAACTACAGCATTCCAAATCGGTGACACGTTTGCAAGAAGCAGAAATATGTTCACTGAGATGACAGAAGAAACTATGTGATAAATCGGCTTAAAACCAACAAAGTTAACCTGGCCGAGCAAGTGAAGAATGTTGTTTTCCCGCATGTTAAAATGTGGCATGCAATCCATTCGGCCATGTGTACTCATTCACCACAGGTATGGAGAGTAAAAGAGATTAAATGTATTTGGTTAAAAAAAAAAAGTTGAATCAAATGTTTGCAGAACCCCTGAGGCCCCTCCAAGAAGGCTGAAGGTCCCCTGGGATGTAGCCAAAAAGCCTATAAACTGGCTTTACATGTGGTAGGGAAAATTGTAAAGCTTGTGTGAAGTGATGAATTGCAAAAAAAAAAAAAGAAGATAGCAGCTATTTATCATTTAACTCTGTGCAGGCCACGATGCTAAACACTTTAGTGGATTATGCCCTGACTGTCACGATGACTTTGGGAGGTATTAGCCCCATTTTAAAGATGAAGAGACAGGTTTTGATGGGTTCAGTATCTCTGGTAGTCACACAACTTATAAGACGTAGAGCCAGGTGGGACAGGTAAGTAGAGTGAGCCCTTTACTACTGTCATTAGAAACCATTTTTTTCTAATATTGGAATATAGAATTATAGATATATTCAAATATTGGAGTATATTTGAGTAATATAATCTGTGGATAGTAGAGAATGTTTTGTTGGAAAATCTATTCCTGGAGAATGTTCTCTTTGTTCAATGATTAGTGTGTCTATCTCAATCCTTCGAAGCTTGTTTTTTTTTTTTCTTAAACTGCGGTGAACCTAAAATTCCTATTCCTTTACTTTATTTTAACCTAAATCCTTGGGAAGTCATCTGTGACTAGGATATAGCTCAAAATGGGTCGGATTATCTTTTCTTTCTGAAACTAATCAGATGGAAGGGACAACACAGTTGTGAGGAAGGTTAGATAGGGAAGGAGGGAGGGGGAAGTGATTCTAACCCCCATAACAAAAAGTTCCTTTTGGCCCACACACACAGTCCCCCCCAGCCCCCCCTCCACCACACACACACACACAGGTTGGCACTCTGAGAAGAACCAATGAAAAGTGCAGCTCATTGATCCCATTTTAGCATAGCCAAAGGCGCAAGGGCCCTCCAGGTCCTTAACGCAAACCTTAAACTGCTTCTCTTCCTTTGGAGAATGCCCGTGCTCATCTGCGCTACACATTAAAGTTTTGGGCTGTGCCCCCTGGCTAGTCTTTGGATTCTTTGTCTGTATACACTGACAAGTCCTCAGGTACTTTCCTGTGGCTGCGTTAAGAACCCTTACTGAGTCAGCCCCTGGTCTAGACTTCTCCAAAATTCCCGTGGCTCTCCAGCATCCAGACAAGAATTCCCAGGGCTCTCCAGCATCTAGCCCAGAACTCCTGGCATTTTCTGGCATCAAGCTTATTAAACTATTTGGCTGTACACATGACTAGTTCTTAAATTCTTTCTTGAGAATGAGTCAAGAATCCTCAAGGCACCACCCTTTGTTGAGGTCACGATTTCTTTGAGAACTCCTGAGGCTATCTGGCTTCAGCTGTGAATGCAGAAATCTCTTTTACGTGCTCCTTTGTGATCTGGGTGTGTTGTTGTGCCTTTTTGAGAGGAGTGTCTGGGCTTCAGAGACCTTGGGAAGCCACAGGCATATTGGAGATTAGGTGGGATGTGCAGTCAGGAGCACTGGAGCTTGAATCCTACTCTGCCAGTCGCTAGCTCTGCAATCCTGGGCATGTCCCTTTACCTCTCTGTACCTCAGTTTCTTATATTTATAATGGAGAAATACTTCCTTTATAAGATTGTTGAAAGGGTCAGAGGTAATGCATATAAAGCCCTTAAAAATGCCTGCCAAAATAGTAGATGCTGAAAAATAGAGTTGTTATTGTTATTAATAACATAATCAGGTTATCAAAAACATCATAAATCCTTAATCTATGGAATAAAATTTGATACTGGGGAATAGTCAAGCAAAATAATGATAATGCTGTAATCTTCCTTTGCAAATAGGGCTGCTCTCATAAATACCCCAGAACTGGATGGCTTAGACAATAGGAATTTACTGCCTCACAGTTTTGGAGACGAGAAGTCCAAAATCAAAGTGTCAGCAGGATCATATTGTCTCTGAAGGCTGTAGCATTCTGGTGGTGCTTGCCAGCAATCCATAACTCAATCTCTGCCTGCCCCACATGGCCATCTCTCTCTCCATCCTAATCCTATTCACCATGTCCAAATTCCCTCTGCTTATAAGGACACCAGTCATGTTGGATTAAGGCCCACCCTAATCCGATTTGACATCTGTTAAACGGCCATCATCCAGAACTCAGCTAACCCCACCTCCTTCTCTGGGGAAGTCACGGACACATACTTGGTGGCCATCCTCTACCCTCACCTCCTTTTCTAGTATGTGCTGTTCCACAACCTGGGGAAATATTAGGTCTAATGAAAAGGCCCCACCAGACCTTAAACCGAGAAACCAGGAACAAGCTGCCCCAGGGTCCTTATCAGAAAAAGAATTCTCAGGAGCAGAGGCCCCTTCACCCGCAGTGGATTAAAAACACACTCAAACAGTATAAATCAGTCTCTATTCTCTAATGTGAAGTGGGGCGTGTGTTGCCACTAGCTATGGACCCCAACCCTGGGCGGTTTCTGGCCACCCAGGAAATCAGCTCTGATGGGACTGCTTTCTCTGCTCCTTTGGACCGTTTGTGCTGAGTAAGTGACAAGGAGATTATTTGCCATTTCTAGGACTCTTTATTCCATGCAACAAAGGGATTGTTTACTAAAAGTTTCTGTTGTGCTCTGAACCTGTTTTCCCCATGAGGCACCATTGTAGCGACTCACTCCACAGCCTCGTCACACAGCCTCGTCTTAACTCATAACATCTTCAATGCTCCTGTTGGCAAATGGGTTCACATTCACAGGACCAGGCATTGGGACACAATTCAATCCATGACCGATGCTGACTAACAATACTCAGGAGGCAGGAAACAAGCTTCACCTTTTCAGCTGTGCATCAATGCAAATGTCTTCCCAGAGAGAGAAGCAAGGGGACAATCTTACCAGAGCAATGATGGCGGCTCCGATCCCAATGAGTGGGCTGATGGAAATAATAACCAGGGTCAGTTTCCAACCCCTGAAAAATCCTAGCAGGAACCCACAGATGCTTGTGGTTATGCGCTGAAGGAAAAGGCCTATTTGGTCGGCAATGGCATCATTGATTTTATTAATATCACTAGAAGCAAGAGAAGGTTTGATCACTAAAATTAAATATAATCAAGTCAAATGTCTGACTGAAAAAAATCTGTCTTTCCCTTCTAAACACTCCTGTGTTTATTTCATCACCCACAGACAATATAACTGCCTTTAAATCTTGAAAAATTTGCTGCTCCTTGAGAAGTCAACAAACCTTTTCCCTAATAGCCAAGTAAATGGTCTCTAACCCAGCTTTCCCAACTGGTGTCCTTGCAATGTTGAAAAGGCTATTGGAGATAATCTTATCTGTTTCATGCTTTCTTCTAGCTCATACCCTTGTTTGGTCCTGAAAAGCCCTTGTTTTACCTTTTACATACCAGCTAAATAATTTCAGCTGTACTCATATACCACCTAATTCATAAAACCTTGTAAAATCCCCCAGAAAGAAGTAATATCTTCTTCCCTATGTTTCCATGCAAATTTAATTATAGTGTATTTGTGTATGTATGTAATTATTACATTCTGCTTAAAGGCAGTAGAGAGTAGTGGTTAAGAGTACAGACTCTGAAGCCACACTCTGAATTTAAATACCAGCTCTTTTTGGACAAGTTACTTAAGCTCTCTGTGCCTCTTTTCCTCATCTGAAAAATGGGGATAATAAAACAGAACCTACTTCAAAAGGTAATAAAGAAGATTCAGTTGGTTATTATATATAAAGCATGGAACAAGTATTATTCCTATTAGCTCTGATTGTTTTTTTATGCTTGTTCCTCTTATCCCGTCTACTAAGCCATAAATTGCTTAAGAGCAAGAGCTCTGAGGTTTATTTTTGTACTTTGCACAGTGTATATGCTCCAGAATATCGGTTGAATAGAATCACATTAATTTCATATTCCTCAAACCTTTCCCTTAATTTCTGTCTAAATAGAGCAAATGGCTTGGGACTTGATAGCAAGAGAACCTGAGATTACCCAAAGATTAGACAATTGCAACCTGGGAAGGTTAAGTTTTAGCTCAAGGTCACAGTAAGTAAGGGGCAGAATGAGTACTAGAATCTAAGAGCCCCAGCCTTCAGTCTGCTTTCATCTTTACTACACACTGCCTCTCATGGGACCGCAAAGTTCAATTCAATAAGATTCGACTGCTTCTAATTATTCAAGACCCCTTTCGAACTTCTGGGGGTGTTAATGACTCAATTTAGTAATTGGGTAAAAAGTGGATTTATATCCAGCTTTTTAATTTGAATATTTCTTAAACATTTTTGGATTTTTTCCTTTTGTTTTTATGTGCTAAAATTGCCTCCATAGATACAGCAAGATAGTTCTAATAATATCATTTTTCGTATGGGCACACATATTGAGTGCCAAATAACCTCCTTTTGAGACCAAATAACCCTACTTCTTTCAACTCTCTTCCATAATACTGTATTTACAATATCTTAATCAAGAGCCTACAAATAAAATTATAGTGCCCTGTTTTTCAATTTTTAATTACCATATTTGGTAAAGTATTACCTCTGATAAAGCCATGCAACTTAAAAAAGCCCAATTTAGGAAACAAAACATATAAAAATAACTGGAAAATATACCTCAAATTATACAATTTAGGAACAACAGTTCCATTATTGAAAAATCATACGTATATCAAAACATTGTTCTACCAGCTACTTACTCAGAAAATCTCGTGTTCACCTCTCCCACTGAATTGCAGTCAAACCATCCTATTTCCATTCTCATTATTCTCTTAAAGTAGACTTTTCTTATTTTCTGTATCTGGCGAGCTGCAGCAATCACCCAAAAGCATATCTGAAAATGGAGCAAGAAATGTTTAGCAGCCCATTTAAAAAAATTACATTAATTCCTTTTTCTCTTTTCAGGAGAAAATCATTTCAAAATAATAGTTTAGCAAAGGAGAGAAGCAATTTACAAAATGCCTCTTCTTGGAAGCTCAAGTGCTTGCTCTCAGGTGAACCATAGACATCAAACCAGAAGATTGGGAATTGAATCCAGCTCTGACACTGAGCAGTTCCATGACTTTTGGACTTAACCTTAATGAGCTTCACTTTCCTTGTGTGTAAAATAAGATTCACAGGGCCAAAATAAGACATTATTGCTTGTAAGTCACTATTTCTGCATGCCATTTCTAAGTGAGTTTTGTTATAGTTTTTAGGTGGCTAGTCAGTGATTTTCAGGGAAAATAAGGCAAAATTGTGACACAAGCAGGGAATCTGTAGGCAGCTTTTGCCCATCCAAACCAAAGCACGTCTGTCATTACATCCAATGCCAGAATGGGAAAAAGTGATTAATTTCTCTTTACAACTAGTACTAACTTACTGGAATTCTTGAATGAATGGGAAGGAATTCGTTATTTTTTTCTACAGAAGGCAAAAGATGAAATATTTGTCTTCCTTCAAAAAAGGGTTAAAAACGCCAAGCCCTTCTATGGCTTAAAGCTAGATTTAAATTTACAAAACTAAATTTAACTAAGGACAGAGGAAGATAGGACATTAAAAGTAGAAGTCTGTTCTTCATCTCTCTGGACAACTGCTTATGTCCTCTTCTCTGCCCTGAGAAGAAGAATCCCCCCCCCCTCCCCAATTCTCTCCTGTTTCCAGGAAATAGACCCCTACTCCTTAGGACTTTGAATAACTTAAAGGTTAAAGAAAACGGCTTGCATTCCATTGTAATGTCTTTGAACCCAGATGTCGATCTGTAAATAAAATGGTGGCGCTACTAACCTGAAAATATCCTGTGATAAGTACTAGGATTCCGATTCCAGCATAGAAAATGGCAAATTTAATCATTTCACTTTCAATGTCAATTGACCTTTAAAAGAAGGGAGGAAATGTTAAGACTCCACAAATAGGGTCAAGCTTCCAGAAGGATTTCAAATACATGTATTATTTATTTCTATGAAATATATATAAATCATTTGTTTTATGCAGCATTATAATCAATCCAACAAAATCCCTAAATAAACTTCACGGTACCAATAAAAGCAAAGATGTCCACACCTTTCATTTTGACAGGTAGAGTTGCTAGAGCTAGAAATAATTAATCAGCAGCTGGTAGAAGCCCAGGAACACTAGACAGCATCCCCGTGCTCTGTCCACCATGGCCCCCTGTCACTCATGCACATCATGTAGTGATACAGCAATCAGAGCTAGAGAAACATTTTAAAAGCCAGACAGGCTGTCTGAAAAGACATTGGTAGAAAGAAGTGTGCTATAAATCAGGAGGTTTACTGTCTAGGAATCTAAGCCAGGTTTTCAATACCTCCATCTCAGAGTGATTGATGTGAAAAATGTGCATATCATCTTTCCATAGGGAGAGGGAAGTACTTTATTAGCCCTACCTATCTGCTGGCTATAGCCCATGAAGTTCCATTTTCCAGAACTATTTCTAGGATTGAAGCTAAAGACACTTATGGAGAATAGCAAGAAAGCTTTTTGGTATTTTTCCAGCACAACTACCATGCTGCAGGACAGGACGGAGAACTGGCAGGGGCAGGGAGGGGAGGAAGTTCTGAAATCGAGAAGGGAGAGACTAGCAGGTGATGCCATGTGCCTTGCCATGTGGCAGAAGAGCCAAGGATTGCCGGCAGCCAGTCTTCAGGAAGAAAGCCTTGGTGATGCCTTGATGTGGACATTTTTCTGGACTCTAACCAATTAGTGATCCCACCAAAATTCAAATGTGGTCATTAGGAAGTATTTCTACTTGGGAAAAAAAAAAAGTAAACTGAAGCAAAGAAGAATGGAAAGGGGGGGCCACGGTGGCTCAGCAGGCAGAGTTCCTGCCTGCCATGCGAGAGACCCGGGTTCGATTCCTGGTGCCTGCCCATGCCAAAAAAAAAAAAAAGAAGAATGGAAGAAGCTTCATCATGTGAAAAACCTTTATTATTTCACAATAAACATTCTGATGGGCTAAATCACAAAGACAAGGAACAGAATCAAGAGATCCCAGAAAATATAGAAAATGGAAATGCAACAACATCGAAAAAGAAAATTATGAGAATCAGTAAACTTGCAAATAGAACAGTTTTTAAAAGTAGATTAAAGGAATAGTGACACAAAACACAATTTACATGATGACATAAAAGATAAACTGAGGGTGCATGGATGGTTCAGTGGTAGAATGCTTGCCTTCTATGCAGGAAACCCGGGTTCAATTTCTAGACCTTGCACCCCCCCCCCCCAAAAAAAAGAAGATACACTGGTTAATGGTTTGTTAATTTGAAGAGCATTTAAGATTAGGAGCTACACAGGAAAACGTGACCTACCTTGAAATTGTATAGCTCATGTATGAAATCAGAAGCTTGAGAGAGGTTTTCTAAGATTTGACAAGAATCAAGAACCTACTTATGACATAATACTAAAGAGTTGTGACATTGCAAGAATCTTGCCTATTCTATTAATAATAATCAAAATAATTTTGATCAACCATTCTAGAAAAGTGAATTATCTTTCTATCTTTTGCATAGAAAATAATATTTAAAATTGTCATCATGTAAAAAGCCAATCAAAAGAGAACACAAAAAAGAATAATTCATAGATGGGTTAGATTGCTAATCAATAAAAAATTATAGGCCATATTTCTAGATTTTGTAATATCTATGATATTTGTTACTTAAAAATGTAAATTTGTGATTTCTTTTTCATTATAAATAAATATTTACTTTTGTATAAGAAAAAAGTATATTCTGAAACTACTTTTAGAAAATAAGAAATTTTACAGCCATAAAATCACATGTTGGGGCAGGCCAAGGTGGCTCAGTGGCAGAATTCTCACCTGCCATGCCGGAGACCTGAGTTCTACTCCCGGTGCCTGCCCATGCAAAAAAAAAAAAATATATCAACATACTGGGTGACAAGATAAAATTATATAGAGCCTAATTCTTTTAAAAATTGGAAGGCTGTATCATTAGTATATTTGCTTTTATTCTATATCCTTTCTGCTCTCAATCAGGCCTTCCCTTTGTGAACCAAACTTAAACTGTCTCTCCCCCATACCTAGGTATTTCTCTTTCTTTGAACAATTGTGAATGGCATTATATTTTGAATTTTGGTGTTCATGTGTTCATTGCTAGTATAAAGAAATACAAATTTTTTTTTTTTTTGCATGAGCAGGCACCAGGAATCGAACCCAGGTCTCCTGCATGGCAGGCGAGAACTCTGCCCGCTGAGCCACCGTGGCCCCCCTACAATTGATTTTTGTATGTTTATCTTGTATACTATAACCTCGCTAAAGTCACATAATAGTTTTAGGAGTCTTCTGTAGATTCCTTGGGATTTTCTATGTCATCTAAATCATGTCATCTAAAAATAAGGAAAGTTTTATTTCTTACTTTCATATATGTATGATTTTTATTTCCTCTCTTCATCTTTTGCACTGGCTAGAATTCCCAGCACCCTGTTGAGTACAAACGATGACAACGCATGTCCTTGCCTTGTTTCCAATCCTAGGGGGAAAGCACTCTATCTTTTACCATTAAGTATAATGTGAGTTGGAGGGTTTTTGTAGGTGACCTTTTTCAAATTGAGGACATTTCCTCAATTAGGACATCCCTAATTTTCTGAGAGTTTCTATCATGGATGGGTATTAAATTTCGTTATATGCTTTTGCTGCATCTATTGAGATGATCGTATGGATTTTCTTTTTTAGCTAATTAATGTTGTAGCTTTATTCTTTCAAATATCAAACCAGCCTTCCATCCTTGGAATAAACCCTATGTAGTCATAGTGTATAATTACTTTTATATATTTCTGAGTTAGTCTTTGCTAATACTTTTAAAGGATTTTACATCTATATTCATAAAGGATATCACTCAGGAGGGTTGATGACTGTTAATGGCCTTGATTTCTGTTTAAACTATTTATTATGAATTTTTCTTAATTTTTATTAGTATTTTTTAAATTATTGTCAAGAAACTGCCCTGAATATACCTGTAATATGAATCTATTTGTGCAAACACATACAGCCTGTGATTTTACATGTTTTCATAATTATATATATAATGATTTTATGTATATATACATGCACACATGTAAAATATCAAGCAGTTAGAACTAGATGACTAGCCCACTTTATAAATGAGTCCAACTCACTTTATACATGAAGAAAATGTTCATAAGGCCTAATTACTCATCCAAGGCATACTGTTGACTTATGGCAGGTTAGGATGGGAATCTAGGCCTTTTGCTTTCTTTATTGTAGGTACACACATTCAACTCAGAAGCCATATAAAAATATGTATATGGATTCATCTATCAGTAGAAATATGTGGCACTATTATAGTTGTTTCATTCCATAGACATCATTTAAACTCTACAGCACTGGAAAACTATTGGAAGAATGTTCTTATTTCTGTACAACCCTATCAAAAGCACTGGTGGCATGCTCTCTTTTATAGCCAGGATGGTTCTTCTTCTTGAACAAAGAAAGTATGAAGAAGCTTAGTAAACACTGGCATCTGTGGAGATTCAAAAGTAAAAAAGGCATGGACTTGCAGCTGAGTAGTTTACACTTCTGGAATAACAGAATGAGTAGCTCAACTGTGACCCAGTTCCCAGAAAAACAAGCAAAGCTGAAAAAAAAACTATTAAAAATAATCATCTAGGTCTCTAGAAATTGTCCTAAGATCACATAGCAAATGGAGAAATATTAATCCAAGAAAATCTACTAAAATTTGGCAAGACCAATGAGAGTCTGTGGCATTTGAAGCATGAGCAGCACCCCCACCCGGCTCCCGACTTCAGCTTTCCAGAAACTCCACTCCAAATGAGCATGATCAAGACAATGGGACCACATCCCTCCTCAGTTCCCAATCAATGGTTACTACATCTCAGTGTGGGGGGCAGACTGCCATCATTTCTCACCTCTTCAAGTCAAGTTGAATAAGCTAAATCTGCGGGCAGAACAACCAAGAGGCTGGGGCTCCCTTCCTCCACCCTGGTTCCAACTATGGGACAAAGACTCAACCTCAGACATGGCAAGAAAAGAATATTAGGTGACTAAAAGCTCTTCTCAGTTCCCTAACTGGACAGAGGTTCCACACGAGGAGAGAAAAGTCAGGAAAACCAGAGTCTACTGCTTTGCCCAACACCCAGTGTAGTGGCTCAGAGTCTTTGCCTGGGGGAGAGGGAGTCCATAAGAAAAAGGCTCCAAATTTCTCCCCAAAGGAACAGATTATTTGAAGTGAGCATGGGGAAGCACAGGCCTAAAAGCAGTGCTGAAGACAATAACTCCTGTTAATGAAGAGCAACATGCTAAACAATAGAACAGCTAGTTGACAAGAGAGAACTAGGAAAAGAAAATGCTAAGAAGGGCCCTCCTGAAGTCAGAGCAAACCTCAAAAACTGGCTCACAAACTACCTCTGCCCATATTTAATTGGATCAGACTGACAAACAATTTATGCCTCAGAGCATTGTCAAAACAATAGAGCAGTCAAACGGCAATTAGTGGAGCCTAACTGGTGGGGTGTAATACCAAATGAAGCAGACAGCTTAACAGAGAGACTAGGGGAAGAGACAGACGGTCAAAAAAAAGCCCTGCTAAAACCACTGTCATCCCAGGATATCTATGCAGATACCCAAGGATGTATCCTCCAAAGAGTCACACCAGAGACTTTGGACTCTGGGGAAACAGACGTCACTAAATTAGCCTAGCTAAGTCACAAAGCAAACAATCAACAATAAAGCCCCAGAAAATCTACACTGCAAGTCAACAGTGCAGCCTTCCACCCAAAGGCACTAGAAAAAGGAGAGCAAACTAAACCCAAAGCAAGAAGGAATTTAATACAAAGAGTAGAGCAGAAATAAATGAAATTGAGAATAGGAAGAAAAAAAAACAATAGAAAAAAATAAATGAATCCAAAAGTTGATTCTGAGAAAAGATGAACAAAACTGACAATCCTTTAGCTTGACTGACCAAGAAAAAAGGAGAGAAGATTCAAATTACTAAAATCAGAAATAAGAAAGGGGACAATACAACTGACCTTACAGATACAAAAAGAATTATAAGTGAATGCCATAAACAAACTATATGCCAAAAATTAGATAACTTACATGAAACTGGCAAGGTCCTAGAAAGACACAACTATCAAAACTGACTCAAGAAGAAATATAAAATATGAATAAATCTATCACATGTAGAAATAGAATCATTCCCAACTTGTTCTCAACTTGTTCAATGAGGCCAACTTGTTTAATGAGGACAATATTATCCTCATGCCAAAGCCAGACAAAGAAATCACAAGAAAACTACAGACCAATAGTTCTTATTATTGATAAGATGAACAAAGCTTCTATAAAAATATTAGTGAATCAAATTCAGGAATATATAAGAATGATTATATACTATAACCAATGAAAGTTTACCTCAGAAATACAAAATTGGTTCAAAATCCAAAAATCATTCCATATAATACAATATATCAATAGAAAAAAAGGACAAAAAACATGTAATCATCTGAATAGATGCCAAAAATGCACTTGACAAAATTCAAAACCCTTTCATGATAAAACACTCAACAAGCAAGGAAGAGAAGGGAAGTTCCTCGACCTGTTAAAGGACATCACAAAAATCACACAACATCATAGTCAATGGTGAAAGACTGAATGGTTTTCCATAAGATCAGGAAATAGACAAATAAGTGAGCCCTCATCACTTCTATCCAAGTACCTTCTAAACTGTACTGAAGGTTCTACCTAGAGTGACTATGAAAAAAAGAAGGAAAAAAGACATCCACTTTGGAAAGGAAGAAGTAAACTATCTCTATTTGCAGATGATGTAATTTTCTATATAGAAAATATTAAGATGCCACTAAAAAATTACAACAATCAACAAATTCAATAAGATTGCTATATACAAGAGCAATACATAATATTTAATTGTATTTCTGTACAGTAGCAATGAGCAAATCCCAAACTGAGTAAGAAAACAATTCCATTTATAATAGTACAAAAAAGAAAAGAATTAACAACAAAACACTGTTGAAAGAAATTAAAGAAGACCTAAATTAATGGAGAGCCTTCCTATGTTCACAGACTTAATATTATTAAAATGGCAATCTTCCCCCTAAAAATCTACAGATTTAAAACGTTCCCTATCAAAATCTCAGTTGACATTTTCTGCAGAAATTGACAAGCTTATCCTTAAATTCATATAAAAATGCAAGGAATCATCATACCAAAAATAGTCTTGAAAAAATATGAACAAAGTTGGCAGACTCACACTGCCCAGTTTCAAAACTTACTACAAAGCTATAGAATTAAGACAGTGTTGGACTGGCACGAAGACAGATATAACATTGCTCTCTCAGATATGACACCAAAAGCATAAGCAAGAAAATAACAAAAGAAAAACTAGATAAACTAGACATTATCAAAATTAAAAAATTGTACTTCAAAGGACATGATATAGAAAGTCAAAAGACAACCCACAGAATGGAAGAAAATTGTTATGATCATAATTTTGATAGGGGACTCCTTCAGAATATATGAAAACTATTACAACTCAATAATGAAAAAGACATATAACCCAATTTTAAAAATGGGCAAAGGGTCTGAATAGGCATTTCTCCAAAGAATAAATGTCATAAAGCACATGAAAATCTGATCAACTTCATTAACCATCAGGGAAATGCAAGCCTGAATCACAATTAAATACTACCTCAAACCCATAGGAAGGCTACTGTATTTTTCTTATGGCTGCTATAAAAAATTACCACAAACTTTGTTACTTGAAACATCAGAAATTCATTATCTCACAATTCTTAGGGTCAGAAATCCAAAGTCAGTTTCCCTGAGCTGAAATCAGCAAGTTGAGAGGGCCAGGCTTCCACTGAAGGCTCTATAGGAGATTCTGTTTCTTGACTCTTTCAGCTTCTGGTGGCTGCTGGCATTTCTTGGTCTGTGGCTGCATTCACCCCAGTCTCTTCCTCTGAAATCACATTTTCTCTTTTGTCTATAAGTCAGATTTTCCTTTGCCTCCAACTTATGGACTGTTCCTCTTAAGGACACCTATGATTGCACTTAGGACACCCAGGTAATTCAGGATAATCTTCCCAATGCAAGATTCTTAATTTAACGCCATCTGCAAAGACCTTTTTTCCTATCTATTATAACATTTACAGGTTCCAAGGATTAAGATGTAGATATCTTTGGAAGCCATTATCAACCTACCACAGCTATAATGAAAAACAAAGATAATTACAAGTGTTGACAAGGATGTAGGGAAATTGGAACTACATACACTGCTGGTGGGTTGTAAATGGTGAGCTACTATAGAAAACATTCTCACAGTTCCTCAAATGGTTAAATACACAGTTATATGATCTAGCAATTCCACTCCTAAGTACATACCAAGAGAAATGAAGATAAATGTCCACCAAAAACTTATATTCAGAGCAGTGAATATTTTTCATAATAGTGAAAATGTAGAAACAATGTAAAAATTCATTAGCTAATGAACGCATAAGTAAAACATGATCTGTTCCTACAATGTGATACCATTCAGCAATACAAGAAAGAAAGTACTGTTTCAAGCTACAACATGAATGAATCATGGAAACATTATGCTAAATGACGCCAATCACAAAGGCCTATAGCTTATTATTTCATTTATATGAAATGTCTAGAATAGGCAAATCTATAGAAACAGGAAGTAGATTTAGTGGTCGCCTAAGGCTGGGGGAATATAGGTTTGGGAGTGATAGCTAAGAGATACAGTGTTTCTTTTTGTGGTAAAGAAAATATTCTAAAAGTAGACTGTGGTGATTGATACACAACTCTATGAATATACTAAAAACCATTGAACTGTAAACTTTAGATGGATGAATTATATGTTATATGAATTATATCTCAATGTTTATTTTTAAAATAGATATTTTTAAAGTTTATGTGCTCCTGAGGCATGCAACTTGGTAAATAGCCTTGAGGACAATATGCTGAGTGAAATAAGCCAGAAACAAAAAGACACAACTCATTACACCTCACTAACATGGACTAACAGTAACGTGCAAACTCTGAGAACTGACTCTGAGAACATAGGTTATCAAGGGAAGGCTTACTGTAAAGGTTCCTATTGTAAGCTCTTACAGCAGTCACACCTATTCCTGAGCTGTAATGTCATTTCTAAATTCTGAGATGCTGAGCTCTTTGTATATAACCTGGTTGGTTCCTGGAACTTTGGATATCTGGGTGACACCTGAGACTCAGAGCTAGAGTTCTGCAGCTATGAAAGTCAGCATCACACCACACAACTGTTAAAACAGCTGACCAAGACGTCAGACTTCAGATAGATATGAATGAAGCAGATCTGGTTAGGATTAGGGTAAAACAGAATAAATGTTAAAGGATTATATTCAGTGATTTTTTGTTTTGCTTTGTTTTTTGTATGCTGGATAGTAGGTCTCATTTCATTATTTTTCTATATGAGTATCCTGTTACTGCAGTACCAATTGTTGAATTTTTATTTGTTTGTTTGTTTTGCTTGTTCGTCTGTTTTTTGGGAAGTGCAAAGACTGGGAATCAAACCTGGGTTTTCTGCATGGCAGGTGAGAATTCTACCACTGAGCTACACTTGCACCCCCTTGACAGTATTTTAAAACTTCAACTTCTGTGTGAAATCAAAGGAGGAGATATTTATTTGGCACAAAATTTGTTTTCTGTCACACACTATCTAACTTGTATGGTCAGTTTATTCAAACACAGTAAATACATAGAACCTTGAATAATGGGTGAGATCTAGTTGATTTGTACAGGTCAGTATGGTGCATTGATACATCCCAGAGTAATTTGGGCAGAGAATAAAAAAAGTATTTGCAAAGCCCTCTTGGGGAACTGGGGGAAAATACTGAAATATTAAACTTCCCCACATGGGGAATTCCAGTTATTCTTGCAAGAATTGGGAACAACCAATTAAATAGGCCAAGCCCTCGATCTTGGGGCTCGCCCCTGTGAAACTTATTCCTATAAAGGAAAAGCTAAGCCTGCTTATAATTATGCCTAAGAGTCACCCCCAGAGAATTCTTTTGTTGCTCAAATGTGCCCTCTCTCCTGAAGCCAATTCGGCAGGGAAACTCACTAGCCTTCCCCTCTACATGGGACATAACTCCTAGGGGTGTAAATCTCCCTGGCACTGTGAGATATGACTCCAGGGATTAACCTGGACTCATCATCATGGGATTGAGAAAGACTTCTTGACCAAAAGGGGGAAAAAAAAGGAAACAAAATAAAGTTTCAGTGGCTGAGACATTTCAAATAGAGTCGAGAGGTCACTCTGGAGTTTATTCTTATACATTATATAGATATCCCTTTTTAGTTTTAGCAGATTAGGATAGCTAGAAGGAAATACTTGAAACTGTTGAACTGTATTCTATTAATATTGATTCTTGAAGACAATTGTATAACTATATAGCTTTTATTGTGTGACCAGGTATAAAAGGCATGATTTGTTTTGGGTGTTCTTTTCCACTTTTATTTTTTTTTTGTCTGCTTTATTGAGGAAGTGCACAGGCTTATATAGGCTGGGAGCATTTTTATTTTTATTCTTATATGTATTTTTTGGACTCAAAAATTGTGGTGATGAATACACAACTATATGATGATATTGTGAAACATTGATTGTACACTTTGGATGATTATATGGTATGTAAAAATATCTCAATAAAATTGCATTAAAAAAATTTATGGGCTCGATGTGTCTAACTTCAAAATTGTACTTCACTAGATGAACACAAGTTAAATATATTTTGCTAAAAAACTTGGAGAAAGTATAACTCAGCTTTCTACATTGATGCATCCATATGTGGGGCACATGGGAGTACAAGCTTCACAGGAATTGTGAATGTTAGACTCCAAGGTGGCCCCCAACAGTTTGTGTCTCCAACATTCACACTCTAAATGTACCAGGGTGGGTCTGTGTGACCAAAGGAGTATGGCAGAAATGGTCATATGCTATTTCCAGGATTAAGTTATAAAAGAGTTAGTGGCTTCCATTTGAGTTTTTACATTTTAAATGGATAAAAGGAAAGGAAGTAGAGAAAGAGTCACACATATCCTCAGTTAGTGGGAATGTAAAATGGTACATCTGCTCTGGAAGGCAGTTTGGCAGTTCCTCAGGAAGCTAAGTATAGAATTTCCATATGATCCAGCAACCCCATTACAAGTTATATATTCAAAGGAATTGAAGGTAAGGACACAAATGGACATTTGTACACCAGTGTTTATAGCAGCATTATTTATGATTACCAAGAGATGGAAACTGCCCAAATGTCCATCATGGATGAGTGGCTAAACAAGCTGTAGTATATATATATATATATATATATACACAATAGAATATCACACAGCTGTGAGACAGAATAAAGTCATAGAGCACGTAACAATGTGAATGAAACTTGAGGACATTATGCTGAGTGAAATTAGCCAGAAACAAAAGACAAACACTGTATGGTCTCACTAATATGAACTAATATTAATGAATGAACTTTGAAAGTTAAGAATGCAGATTATCAGGAGATAGAAAGAGGGTCAAGATTGGACATTTGGTGCTGAAGAAATACAGATCGTGCAACAGAACTGATTGTAAAAATTCAGAAATGGATAGCACAATGCTACCAGATGGTAATAATATAAGTACACTGAATTAAGCTGAATGTGAGTATGGTTGAGGGAGAAGGGCTGGGGGCACATATGAAACCAGAAGGGAAAATAGAGGATAAAGACTGAGATGGTAAAACTTAGGAATGTCTAGAGTGGACAATGATGGTGATTAAATGTTCAGATACAAAACATTTTTGCATGAGGGAGAACAAATGAATGTCAACATTGCAAGGTGTTGAAATGGATGGTATACATGAAAAAGTACAATCAATGCAGCCTAGGGTCTACACTCAACAGTAACATGGTAGTATGCGTCCACTGAATGTAACGTAACCAAGGCCTTATACCCAAAGTAAATCTCAAAAAAGGTGTCGGGGAGGGCATGGGGGAGAGGTATGGATTCTTTGAAATGTCCTCATCTAGATTATGGTGGCAAAGGCATGTCTATTTATTTAGGTTGGATTGTATGGTGTGCAAATACAATTATTTAAAGATGAACAGACAGAGGGCAGTGCAAAGGTGGTTCAGTGACAGAATTCTCACCTGCCATGCCGGAGACGCAGGTTCGATTCCTGGAGCCTGCCCATGCCAAAAAAAATACAGAGAGAAACAAGTGCTAGAGGAAATGTGGAGAAAGAGATGTACCTATTCACTGTTGGTATGGAAGCAAGAGGTGCAGCCTCTCCAGAGGACAGTGTGGTGGTTCCACAGAAGGCTAAGGGTAGGGTTGCCATATGATCTTACAACCCTGTTGTTAGGTATATACTTAGAGGAACTGAGAGTGCAGACACGAATAGACATTTGCACACTGGTGTTTATGGTGGCAGTGTTCATGATTCACAATGGATGGAGGTGGCCTAAAGGTTCAAAAACTGAGGAATGGAAGGGTGAACTGTGGTGTTTATATACAATGGACTACTGAGTGGCTACAAGAAGGAACGAAGTTGTGAGACAAGCAACTAGGTTCGAATGAACCTTAAGGACAGTATGTTGAATGAAATGTCAGAAACAGATGAGTATTATCATGCCTCATGCATATGGACTAACTATGATATACAAACTCAGAGAATTGAAGTCAAAAGCATGGATTATCAGGTTGGGGCCTGTTGTAAAGAGTCCTCGACTGTAAACTCTTATAACCATCACATATATTTAGAAGTTGTAACTGATATTTCTAAATTCTGAAATACTGAGCTATTTGTATATAACCTGGTCGTTACCTGAAACTTTGGATATTTATGTGACACCTGAGACCCAGAGTTAGAGCACTGAAGCTATGAAAGTGGGCATTATTCCATTCAACAATTGTTTAAAAAGCCAAAAACATGATCAGACTTCACTTAGAGAGATGAATGAAGCTGATCTGCATAGGATTAATATAAATCAGAATACTGGGTAAGGATATGGCCCATATTTTCAAACTTCAACCTCTGTGTGAGACCAAAGGGAGAGATGTTTATTTGGTACAAAATTTATATTTTGGGTAGCACATTATCTAAGTTAACTTGTATGTTCAGTTTACTTTAACACCATAATTACATGGAATCTTGAATAGGGCATGAGATCTTGTTAGTTTGTCCAGGTTAGTGTGATGCCCCACTATACCCCTGAGTAATTTAGGCAGAGAATGAAGAAGTATTTGCAAAGTCCCCTTGGGGGACTGGGGAGAAAGGAAGAAATATTCAACTTCCATATCTGGGGAATTCCTGATATTCTTGCAAGCAGTGGGGACAACCAATTCAGTAGGCTGAGCCCTCCATCTTGGGGCTTGCCCCTATGAAGCTTATTCCTGCAAAGGAGACACTAAGCCTACTGATGATCATGCCTAAGAGTCACCCCCAGTGTTGCTTAGACGTGGCCTCTGTCTCTAAGCTAACTTGCAGGTGAACTCACTACTGTAGGTAAATGAGACAGAGGGGTAAGGGATGTGGGATATATGAATTCTTTTTTTTTTTTCTTTTTATTCTTTTTCCGGAGTGGTGCAAATGTTTTTAAAATGATCATGGTGAAGAATACACAACTATGTGATGATATTGTGAGCCATTGATTGCATAATATGGTTGGACTGTATGTGTGGCTATTTCTAAAAAATATGTATTTTAAAAAAACAGAAAGGAAAGAAAAAAATTTTTATTTGGAGTTTTTCTTCTTTCCTTCTTTTTCCTTATTGTTTGTTTATTCTGAGAAGAAATTCCAATAAGTTCATGAGGAGAAGGGATTATGCAGCTATAACTATTAGGAACCCTTTGAAATTCCATTCATTGGATTACAATTGCTATGTGGAAACATACAATAAAAAAGTAAAACCAGCTCCCACCATTACACATACATTGTGTTATCTTGTGTAGTCTAAAGCTAATACTCCTACTATAATAGGTGGAGAGATTGTATCTTTAATAATATACTTTTTCCATGAAAGAAACTTGTGAAGGAATTGGGTAATTCCTGGTAAGGAGTCTTATTAATTCCTTACAAGTAGGAAAATGTCCTCTCCTTTCTTCTTTGTCCCACCCAAGCCCATTGTCACAGCAATCTTACTACATAAAAGCAAAACAAACATTATTCAGAAGTACAACAAATAGTATTCATGTCAGTGAACACAATAACTCACAATTAAAGTATTTAATGATTAGAGAATTCCTGGTAATGGAATGTATGGTTCACGTATTTTCAGATATCCATATGAAACAAGAAGTCTTGTTAATTTTTTTAAAAGGTAATTCTGTACATTGTATAGTATCCTGTATTCTTCCTTCAAGCACTTACCAGTTAGTAACTACATATTTATTTGAATGGTCTTACCAACTAATCTTAGTTCCACAAGGAAAAGGATCATGACTCTTTAAATAACCACTATATCCTTGATTCTCACCCGTGTTCCTGGCACATAGTTGGTATTTAAAAATTGGGGATTGAAAGAGTGAATGAACAAATGACCCTAAGAATAGATGATATTGGGTGGGCCACAGTGGCTCAGAAGGCAGAGTTCTTGCCTGCCATGCCGGAGACCCGGGTTCAATTCCCAGTGCCTGCCCATGTTAAAAAAAAAAAAAAAAAAGAGAGAGAGTAGATGATTTTATGGAAAAGCATAAGCAATTTAGGAGAATGTATTCACAGTCTGAAATCAAGCCCATAGCAAATTTCAAGAAATGAAGGTGAAAAACATAAACTCATTTGGGGAAGCCGTCCAATTGACTTTCTAGTCAGGATGTGCCCTGCCCTTGTATCTTGAGCCTGAGTGTGTGGGTTTATAAGTGTAAAAGCACTTGTTCTGGCCCTGAGGCAGTGTGAGGCAGGCTGCGAAGTCCATGCTATGACAGTGAGTCAGCCCTGCGTACATTATAGACTCACAGATTACAAGGAAGCTTGCCGGGCTTATCACAGAACAGCAGGTACGTCTGTCGGTGTTGTGGCTGTGTCTGTGTGACTGCCTCCTGTTCACAGCGCCACATAACTCTTCCATAGAAACTCAACTGCTGAATGAGACCAGTGACCACTACTCCACGTCATGTACACACTTAGGAAATTACCACTGTAGAGAGAAGACTCTATCAAGTGAATCATAAGCCACAGTCACAGAAGCTAAGGAGCAGAGGAGGTGAACCAAAAAACAAGGGGATGGGGAGGAGGAGGATCTCTTGGATATAAGACCCACCGAGGACTGAGGTAGGTCACCACCCTAAAGGCATTAAGTGATTAGTAGTGTCATGATCAAGCCTATAGTCAGCAAAGTAATCACTTCACAATTTCCAATCCTGTTTTTATTAACATTAGAAAACCCGGTAGAATGGGAAGAATCTCAGGACAGAGACATTTGCAGAAAAGCAGGTAAATTTATGTTTCTGTTCACTCTGTGTTAAATATCTCTCCAGCTCAACCAATAAAGTCCCTTTACACATTTTAAATTACAATTTAAGATATGAATAGAAAAGTAAAAAGTTAAAAAAAAATACCAGCAGCCTACCCACAACGTGTTCCATTCGTCATGTTTTGATTGAGAGAGTAGTTGGTCCATACAATGGTGTTATTCACACATGCTTTTCCTGGAGTCTTAAGTTCTTGTAATTCAGTATCATACTCAATAAAAACATCAGTCATTGTGCCAAAAATGAGTAGCATGACTGGCTGGGCCGTTCCATGGAGAAATGCACATAAACTTCCCACAAACATCAGCCATATGTCAATTGATGAAGAAAACCGAAACTTGAAAAACAAAGGGTTCAGAGAATCATCTATGGGTGAAAAGTAGAAGTAGGAGGACTATTTAATTTTAGTTGCTGGATTCTAATAAATAGTATTCAACATCAAATTTTATGGGAATCATCATAATTGAACAGTAGAATTCACACTAATTAGATCAATATAAACTGTTTATTGATTATCTGTTTATCGATTATCCAACAGCATGAACATAGCAGTCCTTGCTCTTTCTTTTCTAGACTCTGAATACATTCCCTTTATTTAAGAAGCTGACTCTAGCTTTTGGGTATTCTACCCAAAATGTAGGAGAAATAATTATTGTAAACAATGCTATTTATTGTCAAGTAGATGTACACTGTAGGGGATTAAAAAATAGCAAAAATGAGCCTGCAGGGCTGATATTGAAAACGAAGAGTACATATTTGTTCATAGAAATGCTGCCACCATATGAAAACTTGGGGAAAATATCTATACTATGGAATTTCTAAAGAGTTGTCACAAGAATAACTATACATGATATAAACACTGTAATGATTTTCCTGCTAAAATGATAATTATGAACTTAATTCTTTTCCAAGAGGACACTTCACCAATCTACTGTGAAGTATTTGCATCTTTAATCATAACATATTTCTAATCAGTATTCAGCACATTATCACCTAAGCAAAGATTATGACCTTTGAAAAAAGTGATTATTGGGGTTAAAAAACTGCCAATGCAACTAAAGAGTTAACACTGTGAACAATTCAACAGTTGTAAAATCAATATCATGATTCAACACCTTCAAGGCCTATGAAGCAGCATAAGCAGAGCAGTTTTATTACCAATTGAAAGAAGCCCACTTGGATGCTGTCACCTTTCTTCTCATCTTGTACTCTAGGAGAAACACAGGGATTTAAACACCATCCTTTCAAAAACAATGAGAAATTCTACTAAGATGGTGATTTTATGAGTCACTCTGGCTGAGAAATTTCTGCCAAACTAGATACCTTAAAATAAGCTTTTATTCCTCCAGATTTACCTCTTTTAGAGACTACAGGATAGTTTTATCTCACATACAGTAGAAGTTCACTAAGTTTTTCCTTAGAGGCATTGAGAGAAAGTAAAAACAGCTCTGTACTCCTGGTTATAACAACAAATTATGATTTGACTTCAGTCAAGACCCTCAACCTATTTATTTTTACATCTCCTCAGGGGTAAATTGAGGTAGTTGGATTAGCCAATTTTAAAGTTTCCTCCTATCACTTAAAAATTTTACAATTACCTTAGTGTTGATACAATGAAAAATTCATGTTTCCTTGGTATTTCTTACTCATTCTCTTCCTCATAGGGTCATGCTTAGTCCTTTTTTGACCTCTCCAACTCCGGGAATCTCTACTTCCCCTGAGTCAGCCATTCCATGGACACACCTTGTACTTTGCCATCACTACAAACAACCTAGCCTCTGACATATTTAATTCCATTGGCACTCTAATGACTGCCCATGCATCTCATTTCCTCACTTTCTTCCCCTTTCCAAACCTACTGGTCAGACTGACTTCAGATTTGGAGGCCCTTAAACCCTCTATTTACTTACAATCTCTAAACTCCATCAAGATTTTGCTTCCTTCCCCATCATTCCAGGCTCCACTGCCTGGCATTAGGGTCCCACTCTCATCGTTATCCTCAGCCCCTTTCCCCAAGTCCATCCATGGAAACCCCATCTCTGTTTCCATCTAGCTGTTCACCACTCTTCTTCTCAAGCCAGGTTGCTGGACCTGCTAGAGACAACCTTACCTCCATGTGCACTGATGCTACCCATGTATGTCTGCTACTCAGCTGCTCTAGGCGTCCCTTCAAACTCCTAGAAGAATTCAAAGTCCTTACCAAGTAACCAAAGCCTCCAGGTCTGACCCTGTTAGCTGTCTAACCTCATCTCCTATGGGACTCCAGTTCTCATCCCTCCCTCTCTTGGCCTCTGCCGGTCTTCATCCAGGTCAGATCTGCTCCCACCTCAGGGTGTTTGCACATCCTATTCCCCTCCTCCTAGAATGCTCTTTCTTCAAATATCTGCATGGCCAGCTCCTTCACTTCCTCAGAACTTCACTTACAAGTCACCCTCAATGGGGCCTTCCCTGGTTAAATTCTTTAAAATTTCTGGCTTTCCCCACCCCTTAACATTCCTTATCTCTGATTACCTTTTCTTCTGAGAAAGAGCACATTTCCACTAGCATTTCCTCAAGGCCAGGGCTTTCTGCCTATTTTATTGGCTTCTATATCCTCAGACTCCATAATAGTCCCTAGCACCTAACAGGCACTTAATCAATATTTGTGAAATGCATGAATGAATGCATGCATCAATGAACGTACAGTCTCCAGCCTTCCTTCACCCCAAAACACTGTACTTCATTCCCCTACAGAACTCTTCCATTCCCCTCAGCAGCTCTGTCAAACTTTCACAGGATCTTCTCATTCTCTGTTACATCTAAAAGCAGATAGATTCTCCTCCTCCTTAAAAACAAAAGAACTTGCTAATGTCCTGCTCATCCTCTCCTTGCCATTCATCGATATCTAACCCATTTTCATCTTTCCTACCCAGACAAAAAAGAGTCTGTTTTTCCTGGCCCAGGCTGACCTTGCCCCATCTAGTCCAAAGCTAATCTTACCACACCTCCTTCCTCCATGAATTATTAACAATTTCGTAACTACTTTTAACTCTTCCCTTTTCATCACTCCATTTCAGAACTTACCTAGTGCCTCCCTTCTGTCTTCAAATTAGACCCCAAATAATCCTGCCTTCACACCAAAATATAATTAACTGACATTTGTTTTACACCAGAATTTAAACTCTTCAACTAAAGGGCACTTCTAATGATTAAATTTTAGATTTCTACTGTTTACCTGTGGGAAGAACTTGGGGCTTTGATATCTCCCTTGAACCACAAAATCATACTTGTAGTCCAACTTTTCCTCTGCCTTGTTTAAAACAGGAATTCTATTGTGTTCCTAGACACACACAGGGAGATTTGGACCTAATGCAGAAGGGATATTCCCAAATATTTGTGAAATAAAATTATAGTCATGTTTTAAAAAGAAAAAAGAGTGGATTCTATGCAATTTTATTTACCATTGTATAGGATGTGCAATGTGCATGAAAATATTTTCCCTAGTTTACATCTTTTTTACAAGAATAGTATGCCGTTAGTTTAGAACAGATGCTACCTTGTTTAAATAGTCACTTACCTTGATTTTTTATCATTGTTATCTGTCAGGGCAAAAATAATGCATAAAACAGTTAATAATAATGAAAAATACAACCTAGTAATTATCAGTTTTGCTAAAAAAAATTCCTATAAAATACTTTTATTCATGGATAACTGCAAAATGGTTCCTTTCTTTTTCTCTTTTCATGGTCTTCCCCCATCCCCCACCCCCACTGTGATTGCTTGTGTGTGTCTGTGTGTGTGTGTGTGTGTGTGCACACGTGAGCATGCGCGCACACTTGCATGTGCCTGTTTATTATAGAAAAGGATGTGCTTTCAGGTTCAGGATTGCTGCCTTGACTACATTTTTGGACTTTGCTCCAGGACAAAATATTTGTATCTTTTGAATCTTGAATGGAGATAAGTATATACAATTTAGCTGAAGAAACTTGATTTTTTGAATGACAAAATACAAATATTTATTTATTGGTTTTTTTTTTAAGAAACATCAATATTGATTCATTTAAAATATAAACCAACAGATTCATTAACTAGACAATAAGATGTCATTGATACTTTTAAGCCAGTAGAAACTGTAGGATTTAGCTGTGTATTCTTTTCCCCAGTGTAGGTCAGAGTAGATGCAGGGTAGAAAGTAGAAGTGGGAGTTCAGAGTCATAGTTGTAGAGAAGTCACAGTGAAAACACCGTAAGGAGTTAGCATCACCTATCCCACAGGACAGCATTTTCTGGTTCCTTTGGCATTACACTGTAAATAAAGGTTAGCATTTTGGGCTTGGGAATTAGACAGAACTGGACTAGAACTGTGGCTTCATTAATTATGAGTCATGTGATCTTGACCAAGTTTTTTTTTTATCTTGTCTAATCTCAGCTTCTTTATCTGTATAGTATAAAAATCATAGGATTAAAAAACAGTAATAGCTTAGACTCATCCAGTCTCACCATGTGCAGAATCTACAGCCTGGTCTACATTATCTCATTCCAGCTGCAGCATCTTGGTACAACAGCTCCCCTTAAGGAGAGGTGGCCCATTAAATGCTTCCTCTGTCACCACCAAGATCAATAATAACAATGTACGAATAAAGTTAATAATAGTAGCCAGTGCTGGAACTACCCTACTCAACCTAGGAGAGAGATTCAGCTTTCACCCACCCCCACTCTGGGCTCTGCCCTAGGGCTTTCAGACATTCCCTGGCTACCAGGGAGAACCACTCAGCCAAGCTGGAATGATACATGGTAATAGTTCAACATATTGTTGCTGATTTTTCTGTACTCCTTGTAACTTCACTCTTCCACTTTTGTTCTCGCCTCTCTTTGTGCAAGAGCCAGTGAGAGAACAAGACCACTTACATAATCCATCTGACTGGAAACCATGATTTTCCTCTCCAAATTTCTTCACGCTGCGAAGAATGACTGATTCAGACATAGCAATCTGAAGTCAACCACCCTATAAAATAAAATAAAAGTATCACTGCAATTATTATGGCTTTTCTCTTCTTTAATCAAATTAGCCAAATGGAAGAACAATTTGGTAAATTGTATACCTCTGTCTGCTACAGATTATAGTTAAGTCTCATACATAGTGGAAAAATCTAATTCCGTACCCTTTACCCAGGTTGTAAAGGGTACGGGATTAGAATTCCAGGTCAAGATAGCACAGCATTTATGCTCCATTAACTTTCTGTCCTCCAAACACACACCAATGATGGAAAACATAAAAATCAGAAACAAACAAAAACATACAGCCACACTCAGATTAATAAAAACAAACATCTCCATGAATCAGAAATGGAAGAGGAACACCAAAGAGCAAGCAGAGCTCAGGCTTTCCTGGTGTTTATCTTCAGGGTCTGGCAGCAGACTGGAATACGAGACTTCGACTCCTGAGAGGACAATGAATGCCCCCGCCAAACAAGGTATTGGAGAGGCTTTTTGCTTGAAACTGGGGATAAGGTGGGCCTCCTGCCTTCCAGAACAAAGTGTGGAGCTCTCCCCAACCCCCAAGGAATGTGCTCCACCCTTTCCAAGGCCTAAGGCAGTACAACTCTTCGTATGCAATAGGTGGAAGGCCCATCTCTGCCTTCAGGGCAAGTTCACCCTCTCCAAGTGCATGGGTGGGTCTGCTCTCCCAGCCTGAGGTTTCTTGTCTTCAGACTGTAGTTTCCATGAATCTGCTTCTGAAGTTATTTTTCCTTCAATTTGTCCCTTTTCTCTCCCTTTTAGTCTAGACTGGCAGTAGTTCTGTTTATACGGATCCCACAGCACTCTTGTTGGTTTCCTATGTAATACACTGGGATCATGCCTATCAGACAAAAGGACTTTCCGAGAATCCTTCCTGGATAACCCCATCTCCAATCTTGGCTTTTTCTGAAATGGCTGACTGGCTCCATGTTTGGTTAAATCCTCACGTGGGACACTATTCTCCAGGGTCTCCCTTTCTGGAAGCCCAATTTTCTAGACCATCAATTTTTGGATTCTTTATACCTAAATGTTCATTTGTCAGCTCTCTTTCCTGTTGCATTTCACTATCAGCTTCAAGGAGAAACCAGGCTGCACTCTCCATATTTAATTTGGAAATCTCCTCAGCTAAGTATCCATGGTTGTTGCCTTTAAATTCTAACATTCATCCAACAGTAGTACACAATTTTGTAAGATTCTGGGCCACTTTAAAACAAGGGTCACCTTCTTTCCAGTTTGTAATGGCAAATTCCTCACATCTGTCTAAAACTTCATCAGAGATATCTTTAGAGTCCACATTTCTACCAACAGTTTCTTCAAAGCATTCTAGGCCTTCTCTATCAAGTTCCTCACAAGTCTTTCAGAATCTTCCCCTTATTTGCTTAAAAAGCCATTCCAAAATGCTCGGTATTTGCAAACTGCAGCAGCATCCTACTTCTGTTACCAAAATCTGTTTTAGTTCATAAGCTGACAGAATGTGATCCAGAAACAAAATGGCTTTTAAAAATGGGAATTTATTAAGTTGCAAGTTTCTAATTCTATGACCATGAAAATGTCCAAAATAAAGTGAGGCTATAAAAAAATGCCCAAATTAAGGCATCCAGGGAAAGATACCTTGGTTCAAGAAGGCCAATGATGTTCAGAGTTTCTCTCTCAGCTGGAAAGGCACATGACAACGTCTGTTAGCTTTCTCTCCAGGCATCTTCAATGGCTTCCCCTGGGCTCTGTCCATTCTGTTGGCTCACTCTCAGTTCTGGTGGCTCTAAAGCCTTTTACAAAATGGTTCCCTCTTAAACGGCTCCAGTAAGCAAACCCACCCTGAACGGGTGGCGACACATCTCCATGGAAACCATCTAATCAAAAGTTACCACCCACTGACAATTGGGTGGGTCACATCTCTTTGGAAACAATGAAAAAGATCCACCCAGCAATATTAAATGAGGATTAAAGGATATGGCTTTTCTGGGGTACACAACAGATTCAAACTGGCATGCCCCTTAAGTAAAATTGAAACTTAATATCAGCCCACAAGAACATTTCCTTATTTGCTCCTGCATTCACCCTATAGGAGATTCCCCTTTCCACTCTTTTAGTGGAGCTCCCTTCTACTTTCCAAATGGGATGCTGCCCAATTCATTAATCACTCAGTGAAACTCAGAGATCCTAAATTGCATGAAAAGTTTTTTTGTTTTTGTTTTTTTTTTTTATCAGTTTTGCCTATATGGACAGGATTCAAAGGCACTGACAGCTCTGGAGACAATGAGAAAGACAGGTGAAGGTGCCACTGAACTTTGTGAATTCTCTGTCCTCCCTGCCATCTCCAAGGGTCATGGGTGAGTGCCTCTTGGATTCATGCTCCACACTCTTGTGTTCGAGTTCTCCAGTCTCACTAAGTTTTACTCCAAACATTAGCAGATCACTCTTACTGACATGAAGGCTCCAATTTTGAGTCCAAGTCCCTAGCCTTTTGATTAGTCCATAGTTTCATTTTGGCTGCTACTGGTTTCTTTGTCCTGTGCACAAGGTAAGAAGTGAAATGATAAAGATCTGGAATCCTCAAACTCTTAAATACATTGATTCTCCACCCTCTGGCACCCCAACTTATTAGATGTTCAAAAATTGTGGGACCAGAAGCTGTACCAAATAGCAAAATTTCACCAAAGACAGCCTAGAATTGGAATGGCCACTATGGGGAATGTTCCAATTAGACTGTTACTCACCTTACAGGTGTACTTAAGAAAAAGGGCTTCCAAATTAGGCCCAATGGGATACTTATTTTAATTGGTACTCAGACTTGACTAAGAAATTGCAAGACTCTAAAATTAGCTTATGTAAACTAGTGAATTTTCTATTTCTATGTTTTTATGTCTGACTGAAAGCTGAAAAAAAAAATTTTTTTTTTTGCATGGGCAGGCACCAGGAAATGAACCTGGGTCTCTGGCATGGCAGGCAAGAGTTCTGCTGCTGAGCCACTGTGGCCTGCCCTGAAAAATTTTTAATTGAAGCTATATGCTGTCTATTTGTGTCTGTCTATATATTTGATGTATGATATTTTCCTACCTCTGGATGGTATTATTAAATTAACATATAAAACCCCTTAAAAGCACTCTATTCAAATTGGCTTAAAGATAAATAAATGCTTATATATAAATGAATACTCTTAAAGTCCTGGAAATTAAGGCAACCAAACTTCTAATATTTCCAATAAAAATATTTTAGTTCATAGAACTAAAAATCCATGTTTAGAAAAAATCAAGGTATATAATTCAGATACACCTTTGACAATTGGACTAGTTTAATAACGTTAGCTAAATAAAAACAGCTATGCTTTCTGAGTATTAATATTACGTACAATACAATCACAATTTTATTCTACTTGAATAACATTCTTCCTTAATTTATACAGGTTTGCTAATAAAATAAACTAGCATTATGTCTGCTGGCTCATTAAGATGATAAAAATGCAGATTGGTGTTTAAACAAATTGAGTTATTATTCTGACACTTTAAGAATAATTGTGTTTTGTAGGATGTTTGTTTGAAGACACTTTCAAAGATCTTTTTAATAACTTAATGTATGCAGGTATTAAGATATGCAGGATGGGCATTCTTAAGGAAAAAGAGTAGTTTTGTCTTAAGGAAAACAACTGACTGCCCCAGGATGTGAAGCAGGATTGTGTGGGAGAAAACCAGAATGAATATAGAAAGTTGTAAAAGGTTTGTGGAAAAGGAATTTTATTTATCATGATCAAGATTGGCTAAGATTTGATAGGTGTGCTGGTTTGAAAGGAAGTATGCCCCCTAGAAAAGCCATGTTCTGATCAAATTCCCATTTCATAAAGGTGGAGTAGTCCCTATTCAATACTGAATGTTTGAAACTGTATCAGATCATCTTCCTGGATGATGTGATTTAGTCAAGAGTGGCTGTTAAACTGGATTAGGTGATGACATGTCTCCACCCATTTGGGTAGGTCTTGATTGGTTTATTGGAGTCCTATAAAAGAGGAAACATTTTGGAGAATGGGAGATTCAGAGAGAGCAGAGAAGAACGACATAGCCATGAGAAGCAGAGAGCCCACAAGCCAGCAACCTTTGGAGATGAAGAAGGAAAGCACCTCCCAGGGAACTTCATGAAACCGGAAGCCAGGAGTGAAAGCCAGCAGATGACTCCGTGTTCGCCATGTACCCTTACAGCTGAGAGAGAAACTGTGACTGTGTTCGCCATGTGCCTTCTTACTTGAGAGATAGACCCTGAACTTCATTGGCCTTCTTGAACCAAGGTATCTTTCTCTGGATGCCTTTGATTGGACATTTCTATAGACTTGTTTTGATTGGGACATTTTCTCGGCCTTAGAACTGTAAACTAGCAACTTATTAAATTCCCCCTTTGAAAGGAAATTCTGTTCCTGGTATATTGCATTCTGGTAGCTAGCAAACTAGAACAATAGGCTTATGAGATTTTTAAGAGGTGGGTTTTTTTTGTCATTACAGTATGCTCATGCAAACCTAGAATTTGGTTTTCTTTCTGTTAAAATGACAAAATTTTCTTGGGTTGTTGGTCTGCTCTTAGTAAGAGGTTTTAAAAAGTTTTTCTCAACCATCTGAATAATCTGTGTAGTTTTTTGTTTGCTTGTTTTACAACCATAATAACTCCTGTTTACTCTTTTATTGTTGCTGTGGTTAAATAGGGAGTTAAATCTTGTTTCACAGTAACTCATTTTCCTATTTAACAAAATATGCAAGCCTGACAACTTTTTGACATTTTGCCTTCCCAAAATCAAACCCTAAATGTCATCTCATGGATCTCAAATTGTCTTTGGGATTTTCCAGAAAATCCCTGGAAAGCCGCAAAGAATTTATTCTTTCAGCTTGTAAAAAGAGAGGTGCTGGAAATAGGTTTATTTGCTATTTATGGGTTCCATTTGAAGTATTGCCAAATTAAATAGGATTTTCTAGCCTTCTGTTAATTGAAATAGGTAAAATATAACATATTAAATATTATTAATATAAGCATTTCAGATATTGTATAAAGTTCCAAGAGATTTGTCAGTTTCCTCACTGGCAAATGAGATACTCTAGTACTGATCTGCCTGATATTAGACAAAAGTATTATTATTCGTCATAATTTCAATTATAATTTTAAAATGGTACATGTCACATGCAACTGAATTTCCTTCTCAATTATTTTTGTAATGAACTTTCATCAGAACTTTCACTTTTGTAAAACAGGAATAAGTTAACCATGGCTGCATAAAGCCTTTCGTCTTCTATAGATTATTTTATTCTGATGCTTCCCTGAAAATACTAGCAACCAGCTATAGGTCAGGTGCTTTGTCTTCAACAAAAAGAACGGTCTCAGAGACCCATGGAAAGGACTATACCAGGCATTCTGGGGCAAGGTCTTTAATGACATTTCTTAAGTAATTTTTCAGAGCACGTGACTGACTGAGTCAAGATTCCAGGCTTCTAGTACAAAGCCAATGGCTCATGAGATTGCGAACACAAAACTGAGAGGAACTGATAAATAATTATTATAGTTTAGCTTGGATTACTGCTGATGGCTTAATGTCCTATTTTCTAGATACAAGGAATCCCTTACACTTTTCCCTGTAGCTATCAATAATTCATAAAACATTCAACCTTTTCTCCTGGCTTAGACCCTCCAGAGTTTGGAGCCTCTAACTGATGTCTTTATTTTTATGGCAAAATAATTATTCACATAGGTTCACCAGAATCTGTCTGCCATGTGAGCAGGCCATAACTGGAGATACTGGTTATATAGCCAAGGCTTTGGTATGTCATGTTTGAGAATGATGCTCATTTAATCAGATGTGACCAGACACTTTTAAGGAATGAAGGTTGACTTCATAAAGCCAAATGCTTACAAAACCTCTTGGAAAAACTGGTCTAGTAGGATAAACTGGGACTATATTACCTAGCGAACCTTGTTGCTGATGATAACTGCAGTTAATAGTACAAATATAAAAATGTTCTTTCATGAATTAGAACTAATGCATGTTTATCCTACAAGCTGTTAACAATAGGATGTTACATGGGAAAAATACACCTAATGCAAACTATGGACTACAGTTAGCAAGAATATTTTAATGTTCTTTCATCGGTTGTTAACAAAGATACCACACCGATGCTAAGTGTCAATAATGAGGAGGGTAAAAGGGATATGGGACTTTCCTTTCTGGAGTAATTAAAATATTCTAAAATTGATTGTGGTGATGAATATACAACTCTGAATATACTGCAAGCCATGGATTGTACACTTTGGATAGATTGTATGGTGTGTGAATATCTCAACAAAACTGCTTTAAAAAAAAAAAAGTATAAAGTATATATCGCCCTCAGATGCCAGCAATGCCTCCAGCTCGCTGAGTTCCAGCAGAGGAGCAGTGGGGAAGTGAGGAGGTCTCTACGCCATGGCCCGTACAAAGCAGACCACCCCCAACACGGAAGGAAAAAAGCCCAGAAAGCGGCTGGTCACGAGTGCGCCCTCCACTGGTGGGGTGACGCGCAAGAGTGCGCCCTCCACTGGCGGGGTGACGAAGCCCCACCGCTAAAGGCCTGGTACTGTGGCACTCTGAGAAATTAGACGTTATCAGAAGTTCACTGAACTTTGGATTCGCAAACTTCCCTTCCAGCACCTGGTGTGAGATATTGCTCAGGACTTCAAAACAGATCTGTGCTTCCAGAGCACAGCTATTGGTGCCTTGCAGGAGGGAAGGGAGACCTATGTAATTGGCCTTTTTGAAGACACCAACCTGTGTGCTATCCATGCCAAACGTATAACAATTAGGCCAAAAGACATCCAGCTAGCATGCTGCATACATAGAGAACGTGCTTAAGAACCCACTTTGATGGAAACATTTCATTCTTTAAAAGAAAAAAATTTTTTTTCTCTTCCTATTAATGGTAGTTCTGAATGTCAGAATTTTTTCTCCCATGGGGTCAAAAGATACCTAAGTATATGATTGTGAATAGAAAAATAGGGGACAGAAATCAGGTATTGGCAGTTTTTCCATTTTCCATTTTCATTGTGTGTGAATTTTTAATATAAATGCAGGGACATAAAGCATTAATGTTTCAGTGAACAAGTTTCAACAGTTCAGCTTTATAACAATTATAAATAAGCCTGTTAAATTTTTCTGGATAATGCCAGCATTTGGGTTTTTTTTAAACAAATAAATTTCTTATTGATGGCAACTAAATGGTGTTTGTAACATTTTTATCATACAGTAGATTCCATCCATTTACTATACTTTAATAACTAAGTTGTCCTACATGCAGGTACATGTTTTTAATGTTGCCTGTCTTCTGTGCTGTTCCTGTAAGTTTGTTATTAAAATACATTAAACTACAAAAAAAAGCATATCAGTAGCCACCCTTCAAGGCTGTTATACATATTAAAATGAGATAATGTATATAAAGTCCTAGCACCTGGGACATAGTAGCAGTCTAGAAGTGGTAGTGGCTATTGTCTTCAGATGAAGGTTGAAGACTCAAGGTGTTTTTGTTTTGTTTGCTTGCTTGCTTTTTGCTTAACTCAATATCCTTAAAGAAAGATAACAAATAATTAAAGCTCTGTAAATCTTACAAACAAAAACAAAAATGGTCTCATCCTGGGTCTGGGGTTCACAGTCTTACAGGTCAGTAAAGAAAGTTACTTTCTGGCAAGCCTGGGAACCATATGACACTTTGGGGACCTTGAGACAGAATTCTCGCAAATCTATAGGTTCTGCAGGTAAAATGTGGTATCGAGGTCTTGGCTTGGCTTCCTGTACTTGAAAGCCTTCTGAAAGCCCAATAGGTGGTCCCTTATAAAAACTATCAGCAAAGCAAACTTTAAAAAGCTTATATGGTAAATTGCCATTTCTGCTGCACCCATGTAAATAATCAGGCCATAACTAATGAAACCAGCCTTATTTTATGATTGAGAACAATCTTTAAAGCTATCGTTGATTAAAAAAAGAGGGTGACTGCAGAGAAATTTGATGCTTTGATGTAAAACTATTAACACACTTCCATGGGTTATCAGGTTCTGCTCCTGTTCACTGCATGAGCAATTTTGCATCACTTTTGTAGATCGCAGATTACTGCATGGGTTTTGTTTCGTTTTTAGCATGGGCAGGCACTGGGAACAGAACCTGGGTCTCTAGCAGGGCAGGGGAGAACTTTGCAACTGAGCCACCATGGCCCGCCCTGAATGGGTTTTGTTACTTTCCTATACACTGGACTGGATTCTGACATCTTGCTTGTTTGTCTACCCTAAATGCCAATCAGGAAGTTAACTTAGTATCTTTTGTACACAGGCCTTAATCTACAAAAGAAGGATAATGCCCAATCCTTTGACCTACCATAATACAGGTTCCCCTTTTTCACACTCATCATCATACCTTTCCTAAGAACAAATGACCTGGACTGAGCAGCCATAAAGATACATAAATTATGAAACAGAGCTTTAACACCAGCTTCAAGGGACTTCAGGCCCTCCAGGCTGAAGGTGACGGCTTAGCATCAGTGTCCTTGCAAAACAGGCTCCCCCCTGATGGCCCATGAACAATGTGGCATTTATGTTAATAACTCTGGCACAGTGATAAATAACCTGAATATTTTCAAGACCAATTTAAGATGATTCATGATACCAGTTAGGCTCAAACATATTTCAATGGACAGAGGCCTTTCCTTGTCATAAGGAAGATGCCATAACAGCTACTAAAAAACCTTAATGTGTTTCCCACCTGAAGAATGTTTTCTATTATTTCTACTCGTTTTACTGGGCAGGTCATCAAAATTCATTAAAGATTCTATAAACAAGTTATCATTATCATTATCCCTGCCACGCTTAATCCTCTGGAAAGGCGGAGAGAACAAATGGCATACTAAAACTTAAACTGTCCACATTAAATGAGGAAACCAGGTTACCTTGGCTTAAAGTTCTTCCACTGGCTTTATGACTATTCAAAGAGCACCTTTTGGGAAACAAACTTTCTCCCTAATGAATTATCACTGGAAGACCTATGTCAACTGGCCTCCATCTTAACATTGATCCCTGTCCCCAGTAGAGGATAATTCAATACTGTAAAGCTCTAATGACTTATGCAAAAGATTCTGTTCAACAGATGAGGGACACATCTCCAGATCGAAATCTCCTTCAGACTCCTCGCACCCTAACTTCCTGAGACTGGAGATACTGGAAGTGACATCAGTGCAAAACAGCCCTCGAAGCACCCTGTAAGGGACCTTACCAGGTACTCTGACACTGCCATCAGACTAGAAGGGTTTGAACCTTGGGTCCACATCTCACAACTTAAAAAGGCCCTCTTCCAATGATTGGACCTGTGGCCAAACTGGGGACCTACAATTAATTATATTTCCTTGCAATTATTGTTGCATTTCTGTTGCTTCCACTCCCCTTTTGCTCACTTTCTCCATCTTGCTTAGAAAATGTTACTACCATAGATGTTTAAACTGTTCCTGTTTGCCTCTTCCATCCTGCCAATGACCAGTTTTTTAGAGATTCCAAATATCACGATGTCTTACAATCAGGCTAAAAAAATCACCCATACCTATGAGGTCAGGCTATTACAACCTTTGTCATCATGCTAGTCTTAACCTCACAAACGTTGTGAACAGATCAGGCTTATTCCCTGAATTGCCAGATGTATTATGTTAGACCATGACTGACCCTGAGATTACTCTCACTACAATACCACTTATCCTCATATCATCAAACCAAGCAACCTGGTGGGACAGCTCCCACTATGTATAGTGCTCCACTTAAAAGTGAAGTTTTGTTCCCTTTTAGATATGGGACATTGTCACAATTCCATAAGCAGCACAGGGTTAGAAGCAGCCAGCTCAAGCCTTCCCCAAACAGATAATTGTTGTTGCCAATTAGTCCACTTCCCTTTACAAGATTTTAATTAACTGTAAATGTAATTTTAATTTACTTCCTCTTCTTTTCTTGCCTGTTTCACAACACTGCTGTAACTGGTAATAAGGTAACGATCTATTTGCCACCACCACCCCCTCATGGTCTCCCCCCCCCCACCCATGGTCTTTTTGTCAGTCCCTTATCAGTTTAGTCTCTTTACCTCCTATTTTATGTTAAATAAATGATTTACAACCCTACTGTAAACTGCTAAGTAGTGCTTACCCTTGCTCTTCAGAGAACTTCTTAACCTCTGCTTCCAATGTCACTATCTCCACCTCCCCTTGTCTAATCCCATTAAAAACCCAAACTCTCATAACTGGGGAAGACAGATCTGAGGCTTTCTTGCCTCATGCTCTGTAATAAAACTTTTTCTCTCTTTGAAACCCCTGTGTCATAGTCTGGCTTAGCTGAACATCAGGCTGCAAATCGAGTTCGGTAATAATTTTGGCGACTCTGGTGGGACCAGGGTCCAACTTCCTGAAGCACTGGAGCCCGTTTGGAGGGAGAACATGACAATTGAGCTAAGCGATTGCTTCGGCCTCTTGGCCTAGAGGCTCCAGAGTCAAGTTTGTTCTGCCCTGCTGGTGCCCCAGGCTCACTGGCACTTTGATGTTTCAAAGGGAGAAATACTTCCAGGTCCAGACATCTGACTGGGTGAGTAGGTCATCAAGGCAAAAGTGTATCAGGAAAACAGTGTGGGGTTCAAAGTCCCTGGACCAGAGTTAGAGGCCCTGGGTGCCGCTTCCAAAACAATCTCCCTTGCTCTGATTTTGTCTTGAGTCTAAAATTTAACATACATATACCTTATCTCTTACAGTCAGATACTTATTTTGTAGTGCGAAAACCAGAAACGAGGCCACAGGCCTCCAGGAACGTTCCGCAAAGTTAGAACAGGCTGAGACTAAAGATCCATAGTTTCGGGAAGCAGGTTTTATTTGCTATGGCCATAGGGCTCAATGAGTAGCCTCTGAAAGTCTGAGCCCCGAACAAAAGGCAACCTTAGCTTTTATAGACTCTTTGACATGTTAAAGACAAGGTAAACAATTGGCTGATTTAAGTTGAGAATGGCCCAAAGCTGAAGCATTAAGGGAGGGGTCCCCACCCCAGAATGTCTTATCTTGCCTACTTGCAGCTTCACCAGTTCCTGAAGGCTAGGGGAGGGGGTTTCTATCCCAGGAATGTGTCTTCTCTCCCTTGCTTGCAGTTTTACCCATTCCTGAAGGTCAGGAGAGGGGGGTTGGGGATTTTCCACAGACAGCACAGCTGAACTAGAAAGAGGGGAAGGCCTGCCTGCTACAATTTAACAGTCTGTAAATATGTTTGCTGGTTTGTAAGTATTTTGTCAACTTTAGTCAGTGGTCTGTAAATATTTTGCCAGTTTGAAAACTCCTGCCATATTTGAGTTAAATCTGTTATTATAAGTTAATAATATTTGCTAGTTATGAAAATGCGAAATGCTAGTAGCATTCAGAAATGCAGCCTGTTAGGTTGCATTGTAAAAAAAAAAAAAAACTGGGAAAGGTTTGTGCATAAGTCTAGGAAAAAGAGTCAAGTAATATTTTTTTTGTAATATAGTATGGCCATAATATGATTTGGATTTAGAAGAAAATAGCCTGAAAATGGATCTATAGATGCAAATACTATATTAAAAATTAGACTTGTATTATAAAAGGGAATAAAAATGGGATGAAATCCCATATGTACAATCTTTATGTATTTGTATGAGAATAAGAATTTGCAGAAAAGGGTGCAAAATTAAGGCTCAAATGAGTGAGTTTTATATTTCTGTGTCTCTGTTTTTTGTGTCTAACTTTCTACTTGTGTCTGCTTAATATATAATTTCCTACCTCCAGAGGGTAATAACAAATTAATGAATAGAAATTCTAAGGAGAGCTCTATTCAAATTGCTTAGAGATAAATTAGCACACTCCCGGAGTCTCAGAAATTGGTGAAGCTGAGCTTCTTATCCTCCCCTGTGTGTCTTGTCTCCTCCTGTCTTCCCTCTCTCTGTCCTGGATTAGTTTAGCTCCCTTTCTATAGTGATAGCATTTCCCAAATCCCATGGAGATTCAATGGGTTTAGCAAAGAATTCCATCTTGTTATTCACTTATGAGGCTGCTTATTCAGACCTTAGACAATTCATTTACAGGACTGCTGGTAAAGGTCCTGTTAAAAACCTAGATAAACAAAACTATTTGAATAAAAAAAAAAAGTTCTCTCAAACTAAAACCACAGCTAAATAAGCCCCAAACAGTCCTCTAGGCACCAGGATTCAGAACATTGATACTTATAATTACTGTAAACAGCCAAAATTGCCTATTAAAGAGGTTTTTTAGTCTTGCAGTGTTATAAAAATGAGATTCCTAGTTTTTCCTTGATGGCTCCATCTTTTATGCCTGTTTTTAGCTGGCGGGATTGAGTCCCTGTTTGGAATACAATGGTCAAGACTCCCTTTAAGGAAATGAAGCATAGTTTGCTCAACACTCTGGGACTCCCAGTAGCGGCAGCTATGGGGAAAGGCTGGAGACAGAAAAGATGGGGAAGGTGTGGTTTAGGATTATTTCTATCAGACCTAAAGATTAGGGAGAATGTTTTGCATAGTTTTTCCTGTAATTCCCTAATTTTGAAATTATTTTTTCCTAATATCCTTGCAATAGTAATCCTCAAAGACAAATTATTAAAACATATTTAGCAAACTCACCGCCCTCCCCCTGTCGACGTGGGACATGACTCCCAGGGGTGTGGGCCTTCCTGGCAACATGGGACAGAAATCCTAGAATGAGCTGGGACTCAGCACCAAGGGATTGAGAAAACCTTCTCTACTGAAAGGGAGAAGAGAGAAATGAGACAAAATAAAGCGTCAGTGGCTGAGGTTCCAAACAGAGTCGAGAGGTTATCCTGGAGGTTATTCTTACGCATTAAATAGATATCACCTTTTCAGTTAAGGCATATCAGAGAGGCTGGAAGGAACTGCCTGAAAATGTAGAGCTGTGTTCCAGTAGTCATGTTTCTTGAAGATGATTGTAGAATGATTTAGCTGTTCACAATGTGACTGTGTGATTGTGAAAACCTTGTGTCTGATGCTTCTATCTACCTTATGGACAGATGAGTAAAACATATGGATTAAAAATAAATAAATAATAGGGGGAACAAATGTTAAAATAAATCTAGTAGATTGAAATGCTAGTGATCAATGAAAGCGAGGGGTAAGGGGTATGGTATGTATGAAATTTTTTGTTTTCTTTTTATTTCTTTTTCTGAATCGATGCAAATGTTCTAAGAAATGATCATGATGATGAATTAAAAAAATAAAAATAAACATATTTATAGCCTTGGGATGAAAGCAATTGAAAACCATACAAGAGGATATCTTCACTCAAGAAAGGCTGATCACATCCAGGGTTTCTCTGTCACAAGGGAAGGCACATGCCAACATCCACTAGTCCTAGTCCTTGCAACTGGTTCATTGCTTTCTCTCTTAAAGTATTTATGGGTCCTCTCCTAACTGCTCTGGGGCAAGCTCTGGATTTTGTCTTTTAGCTTCTCTCAGCTCTCTCCAGATTTTAGGTCCTTCATGTTCTAGCTTAGCATCTCCCAGGGTAGAGTTGGGATGTCTGAACTTTCTGCACTTTCTCCAAAATGTCTCCCTCTTATACAACTCCAGTATTTTATTGAGAATTTTTGCATCTATGTTCATTAGGGAGATTGGTCAGTAGTTTTCCTTTCTTGTAGCATCTTTACCCAGTTTGGGTATTAAAATGATATTAGCTTCATAAAATGAGTTAGGCAGAGTTCCTTTTTTCCTCAATTTTTTTGGAAAAATTTGAGCAGGATTGGTGTTAGTTCTTCTTGGAATATTTGATAAAATTCCCCTGTGAGGCCATCTTGCCCTGGGCTTTTCTTTGTAGGAAGATTTCAACAAACCAATCCCAAGTAAAGTGATTCAATCAGTCATCAAAAATCTGATTGATGATTGCATCTCTTTACTTGGGATTGGTTTATTGAGATCTTCTGTTTCTTCCTGAGTCAGTGTAGCTTGTTTATGTGTTTCCAGGAATTTGTCCATTTCATCTAAGTTGCCTAGTTTGTTGGTGTATAGTTGTTCATAGTATCCTCTTATGATTTATTTTATGTCTTCAGAGTCTGTGGTAATGCACCTCTTCTCATTTTTGATTTTGTTTATTTGCATCTTCTTTCTTTTTTTTCTTTGTCAGTCTTGCTAGTGGCTCATCAATTTTATTGATTTTCTCAAAGAACCACCTTTTGGTTTTATGATTCTTTCTATTGTTCTTTTGTTCTTCCATTCATTTATCTCTGCTTTAATCTTTGTTATTTCTCTTCTTCTATTTTCTTTGGGGTTACTTTGCTGTTCTTTCTCAAATCCTCCAGGTGTGCTGTCACATCCTCGGTTTTTGCTCTTTCTTGTTTTTTAATATGGGCATTTAGGGCAATAAATTTCCCTCTTAGAACAACCTTTGCTGCATCCCATAAAGTTCTGATAAGTTGCATTCTCATTTTCATTCATCTCCAGATAGCTACTGATTTCTCTAGCAATTTCTTCTTTGACCCACTTGTTGTTTAGGAGTGTGTTATTTAATCTCCATATATTTGTGAAAGTTCCCATTCTTTTTTGGTTATTGAGATCCAACTTCATCCCATTGTGATGAAAGAAAGTGCTTTGAATAATTTCAGTGTTTCTAAGTTTATAAAGACCTGTTTCATGACCCAGCATATGATCTATACTAGAGAATGTTCCATGAGCACTAGAGAAGAATGTATATCCTTGTGCTTTGGGGTGCAATATCCTACATATGTATGTTAGGTCTAATTCATATATCAAGTTATTTAACTTCTCTATTTGTATTGTTGATCTTCTATCTGGTTGTCCTATCTACAGAGGAAAGTGGTGTATTGAAGTGTCCTACTATTATTGTTGAAATATCTATTGCTCCTTTCAGTTTTGCCAATGTCTGTCTCATGTACTTCTTGATTGGGAGGATAAACATTTGTGATTGTTATATCTTCTTGGTGAATTGACCCTTTAATTAGTATATACTGTCCTTCTTTGTCTCTTATGATGTCTTTACATTTAAAGTCTAGTTTGTCCAATATTAGTATAACTACTCCTGCTTTCTTTTGGTTACAAGCTGCATGGAAAATCTTTTTCCATCCTTTCACTTTCAATCTATTTGTACCCTTGTGTCTAAGATGAGTCTCCTGTAAGCAGCATATAGCTGGATTATGTTTCTCAATCCATTCTGCCAATCTGTATCTTTTAATGGTAAATTGAGTCCATTAACATTCAAAGTTATCACTGAAAAGGCGTTTCTTGATTCTACCATCTTATCTTTTTTATTTTATTTGTCTGACCTATATATTCTTTTCCCTCTTTCTCTGTATTCTTTAAATTACC
>PVIY010010625.1:0-68027 GCA_004026745.1 Myrmecophaga tridactyla | reverse complement strand
TCCATTATTTTATCTTAGATAGTGATTGTAAGTTGTTTCAGCCCCAATGACAAATTCTATACAAAGCTGGAATTCTCCCATCATGCTTACTTGAATGTATTCAATACACTTATATTACATTGAAGATACTAAAAGAATACATAGACAAAAGGTGCATTGTGCCCACTAATGCTGTCATTTTAAATGAATTTTGAATATTGGCAAATGATATATCACTTAATAACCAGTCTAAATCACATGATTTTTATTGTCCTGCACATTTTAATGGGAAAGAAAGAAACGAGGTACTAGTGCAGTTAATGAACAATATTTTTATATTCATTTTTAGATACTCTAATAAATTCCTTCTTCATGAAAAATAGGCAGAAACTGTCTCTTTAAGAGCTGAAATGTTAGTAGTTTTAAAGGACTTATTTGAATTTCTTTAAGGAATTGTCAAAGTAGAATTGACACAAGAATATATGGACTTAATTACTTAAAAGATATCCATTTGTCCTTTTGTGATCCAGTCGAATGAAACATTACTAATAACTTCACTTTTTTAACTGACTGTGATAGCAGCATGTTTAAAAGTTAAACACAGTGAACAAAAGCACCAACCAGTAGAGAGATACATTTCTTCACCAAATCACTGAACTGCTCACTGGCCTCAGATTGAAAACATAACAAATGAAATTTGCCAAACCCACGCCTAGAGATGATATATTTTATCAGATTAGTACTCTACCCACCCAGAAGTCTGGGGTACAATCATGTCTCCCACTGACAAGGGGGATTCTTCTTTAGACCTCTTTTGAGAACACGGCGTTCTTTGCCTTCTCACTCACTCCTATGTCCTCCTGCTGCTGTTCTAGGCTTCAAGCAACTCTTTTGTCATTTGTGCCAATTAGGAATGATTTAGCTGCAAGTAATGGGGAGCAAAAAAGAAGTACACACAACTAAGTGGCTTAAACACTTGGGGTTTAATTTTTCAACAGAATTTTGCAGGAAGATAATTAATAGCATTTCATCTTCTTAGAATATCATATGTTTCCAGGCTCTTTCTAATAGCTATCGTTAGTTGTTGGCTCTTCATTCCCATGTGTGGCACCTTGTTATTATATGATAGCTGCATCTCCAGGCATCCTTACCACATTTGAGAGCAGAAAGGGATGGTTGGAGGACAGTGGCAGTTAGCAAAAGGGAGGCTAGATAGCTTTTCTCAAAGGTACTCTCTTCTTTGAATAATGAAGAAAAATCTTCTAGAAATCCTCCATCATGCTTTCTCTTAAGTCTCACTGAAGAGAACTGGGTCACGTGGTTACCTAAATTGTGAGGAAGGCTAGCAAAGTATCTCCTTTTTCCTATATCTGGAATAGGAGGGAGGTAGTCATGAGATAAAAATGCTGGGATTGGCTTATAAACTTGCCAATCAAGAGTATCTACCACTGCAGTCCAAATTAACCTCCTCATTGTTGCCTAAACTTTTATTTCACCCTTCATTGTTCCATGTTGTCTTTTCTTCATGAGACATGCTGGATGGGCCATTGCTATGCTTTATGAACTGCATTATTAGATTATCCATGGACTGGATGCCAGTAGATGAGTAAGCAGATAGTGTTAGATTTTGAGATCTATCTATAGGTTACAGAAAATTCACTGACATGAAGATGTTCCTAAAGCAGAATCCAACTCTAAGCTTAGAAACTGGGGCAAGTCTGGATTTAGATGGTATACCTGTAATGATCGAGGGAAACCAGTCACTGTACATCATGGAGTCTCTCTTCTGTTGTGAAAAAAAGATCCTCAGATTCCACAATATATTTAGTCCTCCTGAATATAAATACTTATTTCCTTTGCCTTTCTTCATGATCCGCCAAACTAACTTTCATCCTTGATTCATTGGCACCCTCTATTCACTCTTCTTGATTCTCACCCCACATTATTAGAACATGCTAGTGCTAGAGAAGGAAAATGGATTTGTGTATGTTGCAGGCTTACTTTGCAGGGCACACTGCTGGGAACTTTACATGCATTATTTTATTTAATATTTAGAATTTGGGGTATTCCATAAAATCTTCTTCTCAATGTCCTTCTCTAGTTAAATGTTCTTTTCAGAACTCAGGTACCTCCATGGCTTCAGCTTTCCCCTTTACATAACTTGGTTCTACAGTTCTTGCTCATCTTCTCATCTCTCTCTCTGTCAAGATGAAGTTTTTGAATTCCAAATGTCAGCTTCACAATTTAATCTGAAAATTGAAACTTTTTGCTTCCTTCTCCAAATGAGATCTACTTGTTCACTTCCATATTTTAAATTCTGATACCATACTACACAGCTACCAAGACTGAAAATGTCTCACCCTTATTATCCTTATTCTCCTTCACAATCCAATCAGCTAACCAGTAAATTGATTTTATCTCAGCAGTTCTCCTACATCCATTCCTTCCTTTCAATTCTGACAGTGAACATCCTTGTCTAGAATATTGCAGTAGCCACTTCTTGGAATATTCTCCTACAGCTTTTTTTCCCTCTTGTCTTTTACATTTTATTTCATCTTTCGAAATATCTCTCTCAGTTATTCCAAATCCCACTTACCTAGTATGCTCATTTTAATCTCTTTCTGCTGGCGATTATGGTTTTCTGCAAGTAAACCCCATCTCTCTTTCCAGCCTCATCTTTCTCACTCATAATGTATATTCCACACTTCTGGCTATCTAAACCGTTCCCTTTTCCTTTCCATTGCATTCTCCTACTTACAGTTCCTTTGTGTTTGCCCTTCCTCTGTCGAAAATGACAATGCCATCACTATCCACCTGCTTAAATCTATTATTTATTTAAGACATGGATTGGATTCAACTTGTTTATTTCCTTTTACCCTTACTTAATGCACTGAATACCTCTGCTTTGTCGTCTCGATAATTTATGCCACATATATGGCGCTTAACATATATTCCCTTGGAATCACGTCTTTGGAAATATTTATTTGTGTATATGTAGTTATATTATGTTTAAATCCAGTTGAGGATAATAAAATTGTTGGGTACACTTTTCAAAGTTGCATGTGGTTTCTGATCAATACATACTTGTTGAACAAATGTTTAGCATTAAAAAAAGTTGTAGGTTGAAAAACCATCTTCACCTGGTTAAGTTAATCATATATGAGCTCAAAGTTAACCTTGGTACCTTTAAGGAAAGTTACAAAGTTAACCAAATTAAAATATCAACAGCAAGATGAGATTAAAACCACAAGAACTGTAGTATACAACAATTTAACATATAATAATGTTCAGTAGAAAATCTTGTCTCTCAGTCATTAGAAATTTCCTCTCAAATCCTTTACCAGTTGCCAACTGAGTTTTAGAAGTTACCCTCAAAAGAAAATCTACTGCCTTTCCTGGTGAATGACTCAAATACTTAATAACTAAAATTGCTATGAAATTGCAAAGAAGAATAGGGTTGAATGGAGGCCAGCTGTAAAGCATGTTCATTCACACAATAATAAACCTCAAAAAATGGCGTTTGTTTTCAAATATACAATTTGTTATTTGTATCAGTGACTTTCAAAGTTCTTGGCCATCATCATCAAAAATATTTAAGAGTTAGAAATAGTCCCACCCACCCTCGCCATCTACTAAGGAGTTAAAACAGCCCCACCCACCGCAGAAACTACTGGGGGGAGACCTAGAATCCTGTGCTTTGATTAAAGCTTTAAAACTATCGACTTACATAACTGCTGCAGTGTCCTCTACTTGTTTATAAATTTACCTTAAAATTATAGGTCATAATATATAGTCAGGACGTATTTAAGAAAAAAAAAAATCCATTCATCTTTCCAGAGGAAGTAACTAAGTTTTTACTAAAATAATGTGTTGGAAATGGTTGATTTGAATGAAAATATTGAAATTGAAATAATGTGTTTATCCAATTGATACAGGTGTGTTCATTCAATGCCTCTTCTGCGAGGTTCTATTTATTTGCTAGATGCCCTGTTCACACCTGTAGCCTCCTTAGTGCACTGCTGGAGGCCAGAGATTATGACAGCCCTGCTACCCACTGGGCGTAGTAAATATGTAGGTGCTTGATATTAGTATAATGCATAGTTTCTAGGCTTTACATGTGAATAAAACAAATGCGTTTCTTTCCCTATGAAGCTCACATTCAAGTCAGAAAGATAAGAGTATGAAAAAGTAAGCATCAACACTTGTTACTGTGAAAAGGACACACTGGAACCCTGAAAGAGAATGAAAGAACAGGAAGCTGCTTAGTAGATGGATGGTCAGAGAAGGCATCTGTGAGGAGGTGACATTTAAGCTGAGACCTAAAAAGTGAGGAACAATCCGTGGGGAGAAGATCTGAAGGAAGACTTTCTCTGGAAGAGGAAAGGGAAGAAGCAAAGGCATTGAATGGGAGCCAAGTTGGCTTTGCTATGGGTATTGTCTGTGTGTCTGTGCTTCATTGATATGTGCAGGTGGCAGAGATGAGTGACGTTGGGTAGTTAGTGAAGGATCAGGAGATACAGCCCTTTCTAGGCCAAGACACAAAGTCATCTGAAAAAAAAACAAGGTCCCTGTTTTAATGCCAAGTGATTCTACAAAGCAAGTTGTGACTGTTCTTAAAAGAGCGGTTAAGAGCAAAAGGGCAAAATCTGACTAATGGATGCTGAATTTCTATCACTGAAGGAAGCAGCTGGAACGCATTTATCATTCTTCCAGTGTCTCAACATTGGTCAATATATGCCTGGTTGAAAGCTCATCAACCCAGTCTCCCATCTTTCCTCGTAACAATCCAGAGAATTTTAACGTTGTGTGCATGAGAGTTCAAAATGGCAACTTTTATAGTCTGGCCCTCAAGATTGAGTATTGGAAAGAGGTGCCTGAAAAGTGACTAGAAGACTGTGAGTGAGAACCAAAGGCATTATTCCTCCCACCTCCCAAATCTTGGAAAGGTCATTGGATCCCTTTAGAAGAAGTTCTGGTTCATGATAATTAAATACCTATAGAATCTAAACATAGAACACCTTTGTCAATGATTCCTTTAGCTCTTAACATATTACTCCACATGATGCTAGATTATTAAATAGTTTCTTGAACTTTGAAAGAAGACATGGGGACAAGATTTTCCAGAAGGCTTGTATAGTAACTTCATAATGTTAGTGTTATTTTAAATGTCCTAGTTGCTTTTCTTTTAAGCATTGAATAAAATTATTCTCTTGGAACATCTCACACAAATAAAACCATCATAATGGTGGTCTATAAATAATTTTTTATTCCTTCAGTTTTCTGCTTAAAATCTTTTTGTAAGTTTGTGATTTCATCCCTGTCAACACCGTCAATCACAAGCAGTAAGATGCCTCATTTTACTATGTCAAAGCATTCCCAGGGCTCCTACAATCAGGGAAGGGATTGTCTCATTCTGTTTGTTATATAATTAAACGATAAAAGTTTAAATCCGCACATTTACATACAGCTCCTTAGTACTAGCTTCTTTTATAAAAATGTTACATTCCTATGTTTTTTAAATGCTCCTTTTTAGAAAGCGTAAGTCTTCTTAATTATGCTCTTATCTGCTTTTTAAAAACTATTTTTCTGTTTTCAATAATACTGTCAGGATTTCCCCGCTTTATTTTCCTTAAAAGAATTATTTATTTTTTTTGCATGGGCAGCAACTGGGAATTGAAACCAGGTCTTCGGCATGGCAGGCGAGAAGTCTGCCTGCTGAGCCACTGTGGCCTGCCCTTGAATGTATTAATTTTATACTTTGCAGGCCACATTTTGAGGGGTTAGATAGTTTTTGAAAATGAAGATAATTCAAGTTTATGCATTTTGAGGTCTTAGTTTTTTAGTTTATTTTTTCCAGTGAGATGAGATAGTGATCTAAAAATGCATATTTTTTATGATTTTGTTCTTTAGCATTTTCATATCTGAATCTTTCTTAGAGGTTTTCAGAAGTTAGGCAGTCATATATTTACCAGTGAGGAAAGACAAGAGACAGTGACTATTTCAGGACTTTGAGTTGTTTTTGATGTGCTTTTTAAGGGAATTAAAATACTTAGCTTTGTCAGTAATGTTTACCATGAATCAATCGATCCATAAAAGCTAAATGGTGCACAGTTAAAGTAATAACCCTGATAAAAGAAGGATTGCTTAAAAAAATATTCTGTATTGTTTGAATGAGATAAACAATAATACACCCTAGTTTTGCCACACATATTCACTTCCTTTGGAAATGAAATTTCAAATACATAAAAATTTGACATGATATTCATTATAAAGATATCATACACTATACCTAAGACCTCAAATATGTAATTTGATTTTACCCATTAAATATCCATATTTTAACCATCAGTGTGAAACAAAATGTAAATCAGCAACATGAAAAGCCAGAAGTAAAAATTTATTGTCTGCTGCTGCTTAGTTATATAAATATTTTTTTTACTGAAACACACCTTTAAATAATTTTTTCAATGTGTGAGAAGGCATATAAATTCTAAAGAAACTGATTTTCCTAAATATCAGGCTGATTAGTCATTTTAGTATAAGTTGAATTGTGCAAATATATCTATTGTATGGATGGTCTCTACATACTCTGGTAATGGAGATAAAATAGTGGCCTGATATGCATTCACATATTGTATAAAAGTGTTTTCTGATATAAAACTATATTAAAATAGATTCCAAATGACTAATGATAAGCTCTGCACATAGTTGGTTTGCTTTACTCATCTAATTCTTTTCTGTTCGGTAATTTCATTTTCAGTTACAGGGTAAATATTTAACAACGACAGAGAAAATTAACATTTCAAGTTTTAAACACTAGGAAAATGGATTTGCTCCAAATTACACAGAGTATTCACTCTTCTATTTATTTTCACCCCATACTCATTTTTTAAAAATCCCCTCATCTGCTTGCACTTTATATACTCACCTAACCAAACTAAAAAATGAGACAGGGGAAATCAGTGGAAAAACTCTAAGTAGGATGAAAGCCAGCTAATCCAAAAATTAATGTTTGAACCAGAGAGGATTATTTCCTAAAGATAACAACACCTAAAATTTTCCTTTAAACAAAAGATAACTTTTCTCTGATTGGAATGCTTTATATTAGCATGGCTTTCTAGTAAATTATTGCTATTTTAAAACCACATTTCAGTTATATGCATAGCATTGTATTCTACTAACTTAAGATATTTCATTCCTATCTTACTGTTTTATTGCTTTCTTTACATTAATCAGACAAGTAACTTTCAGGTCTGTGAATTCCCAGTGACAGGTGTGGTAATTTTGCTCCACCAAACATTAAGTGTTTTCTGTTTTATGTCTATAAATGCTGGATTTTTTACATGATGGGTCCTGACTTTGGAAGTAAGATGCAGAAATTAAGTGACTCCCTTTCTGCAATATAATGAGACCAACACAGTAAGAGTCCATCAGGGGCCATTTAGCCAGGTCAAATGCCCCTTATCACCTCCACGCATCCTGCATTCACCACACCCACCATTCTGTGGTCTGCCCCATTAGTTAACTATTCCCTGAACAAAATACTCTCATAAATTAAAGGCTTATTTCATTCAGCAATCCCTTTTCCCTGTTTCCTGTCTGTCAATCTCCAACTCATCCAGGTTCAGAAGTCTCTGTATTATATAGATACTTCGGTAGAATCAGCCCAGATTATTTCTTTAACCAAACCTCTACCATCAGGGATCACAAAATCTCTCATCTTCTCAGAAAAGCTTTTCTTGTTCTGAGAAACCCCAAACATGCACATTCACTAAACCTACTACAAATTTATTCATACATCCTCCTTTGACTTTCCTCAATTCACCAGCTTGACAAAGAAGCTTACCTATATTTCCTGGTCTGGATTTTCTGGAAAAGAGCTGGACTAAAGAGTAGACTTTCTGTAACTTAAATCACATTTTATTGGTACTTTATATGATCAGCATTAACCAGAGGTGCTGTCTTCAGAAAAACATCATTATTTGTCAGTACTTTAATGAAATGGTTTATATTTTCCTTTTGCTTCAACCTCCTGACATAATAAGCAAAAAGCTTTCTCTCTCCCCTACAGAAATTATCTTATTTCCCCTTTTATCCTTTTATCTGATTTTATTCCTCTTTTTAATATTAATGTTTCAGATGACATTTTTTGACAGCCAACTGTGCCCTGAGAACTGGGTTGGGTGATTTGTATGTGTTACCAATTTAATTCTCGCAGTATCCCTAGAAGTAAGAATTGTTATTTTCACTTTGTAAGTGCACAAACAGAAGCAGAGAAACTGAACAATCTGCCAAAGTTACTGTAGCTTATAAGTGGTGAAGTAAAGAGATATATCATGCTGAATCTCAGCAAAAGCCCATGTTGTTTCTACACAACATTGTGTACCTTCAGTTAATTTAAAAATGATCACATAGTTTATTATATTCAAATATTAAAAAACATACTTTCTGAGTTTTAGAGAGGTTCTAGAACTGCTTTTATGAATGTGTCAACTTCTCAAACTTGCATTTATGAACAAATACTTTGATAGGCAAGTTTTTTCTTTTTTTTGCATTTTTTTCTACCCCACCCCAACATATTACCTACATCAAAATGCCCTGATTTTGAAAACTCTCTTCTTCTTTACAAATCATCATATTTTCTTTAGCTGAAATATCAATGCTAATTTCTCGGTCTTAGGAAACTGAACACCCGACATCGTGGCCTTTGTCAGTACCGACATTAACACTGACTCAAGTCGCTTCTGTTTTCACTTAAAATTTTAAGAAAATCCATCTGTAAAGGAGCAAAAAATGTTGAGCGTGACATTCGTTAGAATGCCATTGACATTTTTGCTGAAAACAAAACTTTCTAAAAGATATCTCAGCAATTTTCTGAGCAGAGTGCATCTAAAGGCTTGAAGCATTTTTATTGTTAGTTTAAAATAAGAGGGATTATGCTATTTGTAACTCTTTAGGAAGCCCTGATCTAGATATCCACATCAGATTGGCAATGTAACAGCATAATCTGGTCCCCAAATCTCTACCTGGAAGGGAACTGCTCATTTAGGGGAGAGAGTCTGCAGTAGCGTTACTTCTCCCACTATTACCTAGAAGTCAGTTTTCTACAACAAGGTTTATAATATATTTCCCCTGCATTATCCAATAAATAGAATTTTAAAGGGTACAATTACAGTACCTTTATACATCACAGGTTAGATTTAAATGAAAATACAAAATAGCACTTTGTTAATCTCAGATGCTTTACATCGTTTCATTTGTATGCTATAAATATTGCCTCATGAAAAGTGGTTTTAGAGCTGGCTGCCTTACTTCCTCAGTTTTTATATCTTTTATAGTTGCAAGCCCCATACATACACATTAACCTGTCTTAAGAATCAGCTTAAAATATCTTTCCTCATTTCAGCTAGTATAACATGGATCAAAGTAGAGGCATTTAAAGCATTGACTTAATATTGAAATTTTGCTAGAGTGCTTTCCAAGTCAGTAATTGCAACCTCTCCCTGAAGTATATGGTATTATATTGATCCAAGATTCATCACTCACAGCTAGTGAACCACTTGACTCTGTTGGAATGTACAGCAGTTAGGAAGTATCGCAGTACTTATGGGTTCCCTCCAGTTTCACACTTTGTATTTTCTAATCTGATATTGTGAATTGCTGCTGAAATCAGGAATATGGGGTAGGGATAGCAGTTGGGAAGACGGTGGTATGTAGAGTTTTCTTTGAAAGGATTTTTGTTTTTGAATTTTTGGTGGTCACCTCAACTGTATTAAACTAAATATTTCAATTTATTTAATTTGTCTTTATACATGTTAGATGATGAAAGTTATTTTTCTACTTGCATATTTGGTTATCATTTGCAGAGTAAGAGTCGAGAAAAATTATAGTGAAAGAAATACTGGAAAAAATCTTAAATATAATTGTGTATCGTGCCTCTTCTCGCCCTCTTTTCCCATTTCTGTCCTCTCTATTTCAGTCTAAATTTTGAGTAATTCTATGCTGTTCTGAATTATATGCCCTTTGGTTTGCTAAGTACCTCTGCAAAGCTCTGTGCCAACTTTCTTGTTTAAAATCTAGGCCAAGACCTTTGGATCTAATCTCTGTGACTCATAAGTAGAATTTAAGTCCCATTCTCTACTGTTGGTCACCAAAGACAACTACTTCAATGGAAGCTTGTTAAAAATAACAAGATATTTTGTAGCGCTCATTTGTTCATTTATTCAATAGGCTTTGGGGGTGACTGTGCTTGTGCTTGCACCGAAGCACAATTGGGGTTACAAAGAGGAGTAACGTGGACTTGCCATCCTCAAGGCACTCACAGTCTAACTGAGGGGAAGAATATGACACAGACAATAAGAGTGTCGTAGGGTAGTCACCAGGAAAAATATATATATACAAAATATTAGAACATAAAAGATAAAGCAACTCATCTGGGAATTGGGGAGTTGCTTCTTTGATGACCCTTACTGCAGACAAGAATCCCTTCTCAAACTATGCAGAACTACAGCCTGTTGTGTTCTTATCTGCCTAAGCAGAGACATAAGTAGTCAAGGGGAACTTCTTAAAAGCTGACAAGCACCATGCAAAGGGCAACGATATTAAAAGTACCTTTAGAGAATTAGAGAAATTGGAAGTGGGCTGTACGGCAGAGCACATTTCAGTGGAATGTATATCCTTTTTAACCTAGGCGGTATTAATTCATAAGACTTCTAGATTATCTGCGTGATTATCCTCCTACCACACCAAATAGGAAATGAAACATCCCCCTTATGCTGATAATAATGAACTTAGCTATTCTTTTTCAGCACTGACTTTGACATTCAAAGTAAATTCTTTGCCAGTTTCTCTCAGAAAAGAAAGGGCTAAATATAAATTATGCCAAAGCTTAAATCATTATTTTTGGCACTGTGCACCCACCAGATGGGTAACAGTAAGGGACTGTGTTCACTGGTTTTCTGATTCAGTTGGCTCAGGGTACCAATTGCAGATGATTTATCCTGGCAAACCCACTGGGAGGTCGTCTGCTGAAGATCTCATTTTCCCCAAGAGTCATATTAATGTCCTCTGCTGTTAGAAACAGATGAATGACAACTCAGTCTTAGACCCTGGCAGGACAGGAAACCTTAATTTTCTCTTTGTTTAGCCCCACCCCCTCCCTTTTTTTTTTGTCCTGAGGATGGTTCAGAATTCAAGGGCTAAGTAAGACCAAAGCTGTTTTGCTTAATCCAGTCTTATCCCATGTGTTGAACATCTTGCAATTCGCCTTCTATTAACGTTTTAAGTGGCTTTGGAATAAGGTGGACTTGGGTTCAAGAATAGGCTTTGACTTGTACTAACCAAGACAATGTTTGCCGGCTCTTTAACCTCATTGAGACTGTTTTTAATCTAGAAATGGGAGACTAATTTTTATCTCATAGGGTATTTGTGGAATTTAAATAAGATGATAACTAAATTGCCTTACACTGTATGTGGCCCATAGGAGATATGTCATTAATTTTATAAATTTTCTGTTTTCTTTTTGTTGCAAAATGTCTTGCTTCATTTATTAGACGAGTAGAGCTACGTAACCTGTCATGTATCTTTTTCACTCTGACCATGAGGAAGAATGGTTTGTGTTTCATTGCTCTTAGGTTTCCTGAATTATAGTTAAGGTTATAATTGTCACATTTCTTTATGTATTCCTTCATTTCCTACATTTAATTATTTTGTTTTCTCTCTTTTTTGGGAATATTGAGAATTTTTGATATAAAGAATAAATAAGAATAACTTCTTTGGGGCTCAATTTTCAGAAATGTTTTTAATAAGTGTTATTTAATACACCTTTTAGCTCTAAATATCTATGGTTCTAGTTTAAAACATGCTAATTTAATTTGAGTGGATTATTATCATATTTGGGGCACTGCAATGCATCTCTCTCTCTCTCTCACGATGGCTGAATAGTCAAGATGATTGAATTATATCCTGTGATCCCAAAATTATTTAAGGCCTGATATTTTCAAGGAATTGCCATATAGTTCTGAGAGAAGACATACACAGATAGGAAATTAAACAAAGTAAAGGGTATGGAGTATGACAATGGGAATACTCATAAGTATGCACTAAATGAGTGTAACAGGCGCGCATCACTAGGCATGATGTGGATAAATCATCAGGGGCAGTGCCAGGGATTAGGGGAGTTTTGAGGTGAGTCATGAAGTATATGTTGAATTTTAATTAAGAGAAAGAGTAGGAATACTCTAGGTATGGAAATGATGGGAGCAAAGCTATAGAAGTGAAAATGCCTAGATAATAGTCAGGGAATAGTTACTCTAGCAATCGAGAGCACTGTATTTTCAGAACATCCTCCCCAGTCAGCGTTCCACAAAGAACTGTGCACCCATGAGGCACACTATGAAAAATGATTTTCTGTGAGCACATGAGCGAGAGTAATGCTTGGTAGCAATGCACACCTGCAGAACTGCAGAACTTTTCAGAGCCTTGATTCTCCAAGGAGTATTCCATATCTGTGTGGTCCTGGAAACTGCCTTTAAGGAGCACTAATATCAACATCTCTTGAAATGGGTTTGGGAAATGCTGATGAGAGGATAATGGAAAATAAGATCAGAAAGGTAATGCGGAGACAAACTATGGAGGGTCTTGATTGCCAGACTAAGGAGTCTGGGCATAAACCTGTGAGGGTCTCTGCAATCAGCTGCTCAGGCTCAACCAAGCCACATCGCTTCCCAGCCAGCTGATACCAGACAATTCACTTAACCAATCCCTGTTTTAAAATCCACTCTGGTACCACATAAATAACATATAGTAGTACGTTCTTTGCAAAATTGTTTGAAGAGTTAGATGAGTTAATATCTGCAAACTGCTTGGGTAAGAGCCTAAAACTGAGTAAGGAGCCTAAAAGTTATTAGTGAACATTAATGGCAAGTGATTAAACACTTTTAGGCAAAGAAAGAGCATTAAAGAAGAGATTTTTTAAAGCATGGGTTAATCTTTTATCAAAGAAGAAAATCTTTAATATGAACCCTGACCATGGAAGCAAGAAGAGGACAAAACAATGAAATTTCGCATTGTGAAGATGCTACTGGCAACATCATAATAAATGGGAACAGTAGCTACAGGCCTGGAATTTAAATCTCTTTTGAAAATACTGGTTTGGAACTGCTTTAAAGAGGGAATTTTCAGTTGATTAAATGGTACTATGTAAATATTTTCCCAAATTGTCTCATATCTTATATATGCATTGCACTAGTTTAATTGTGTGTGTGTGTGTTACATATAATTTTGCAGGATGCAGGTTTTTTTTTACAACTATTTCTTAACTCTGCCTTTTCCCTTTGATGCTTTTATTTTGGCTCTTCACCCTGTTACTTCTATGACATTCCTAATATATTTTGATTTAATTGAAAATTGGAACTGGCTTTTTTAATCAAAGAAGTTTTCCAATAAGAGGATATTTTGAAAAAGTTAATTTTTCTAATCCTTGGCATGTAAGTGCTATTTCTTATTTCCAGCATGTTGCATTGCTTGGAATATATTAAGACAGCCTGAAGTTTATAAAATAAGCTACATAAATAAAATCCAATAGAATTTTAGTTTAGGAAAACAACCATTAACAACAGTTATTAAAATTAATCATTTTTATTGTGTTAGAGGAAAATTTTGTTGTTTTCAACACATTTATATTCTGTCATCTTTTAATAAGAGGAATCTGAGAAAAAGGGAAATAGATTTAAAAATACTGCAAAAGAGAAATTATTGCTTAAAATTATTTTTAGGGTTATAGATAGTAAACTTTAAGCTACACAATACAATTAGTTTCCATTTAAAGATTGTGCTACAATTAATTTCTATTTACTTAAGAATCTGCATCTTTTGGTAAACGTGAAGGCAATCTTAGTTGAGTCAGAATTTTATTATAAGGATACTGAATAAATATTTGTAAAATTTCTCTTTCAGAAAATAGTGATATGGAACTGATATTCAAATAATAAGCAGTAAATATGACAATCATATTTACTTCACTATTTATTCAAACTATCATTTATAGTATAGTTGGAATGATTGTGTTTTTAGGTCATTTTCAAATTTTAATCTATTTCTAGAGTGAACCAGTATGAATCAGATCTTGAACAATACTCAGGCTTTTACTAAAACTAATTCTGCATCATTATACCTCTCAAGATGAACTGCCTTCTTTGATCAAATGATTGGCATTTCAGTTAAGGCTGTGTGTAATAGAATAAAATAGAACACTACTAGTCATTCCTATTCAGCAACAGGTACCTTGATTAAATGGCTTTACCTTAAATGTAGGCAGTTAAAATAAATAAAAACATGTCTTTAGTGAACAAATACTACTGACTAAAGCTGATTGGGTATGTTCACTTAGCATTCCTTATAGTAAGCAAACAATATGGAAAAAAATAAAATGCCAGTTTTTATAAGCAGTTCTTCTTATCAAAAGGAATGAAAGATCATTTTTAATTTACACAATCCTTCCTATGAAAAATGCAAACTACATTAAACCTCTATCTTTGTGATACATCTTAATGATAGAAATGTGCCTTTATTTTATGATTTATCCCAGGTAACTGAAAGATTTGATATGCTTGCTTTCTTTGTGACCTGTTTATTATATATCAATAATATATAATGATAATTCTAATTTTTAATCACAGAAACAGACAAATTAACCAAGGAACTCTAGATTCAGCATATTTCTTGTTTGAAACCAAATGCTGTTTCGAACAGCTGATAATTTCAGAAGCAGCATAGCATCTCCATTTAGATATCGTTCACTGGAACTCCAAAATTTAAAGAACTCATGGGAATGATGAGTTCCAAAGGAACTACTTTTCCATTCTGATTTAAGCTGGGAGGGGAAGAGAAGAAAACAGTGTAGTTTCCAAAATGCCTGGGTACTTAAATTTAAAGTTTACTCAGAAGCTCCAAAGAGCATGCCTAAATTTTAAGTCACTTTACTCTCCTTAGGAGATAAATTTAAAGTCAGTTGACCAAATTTTCTAATGTATATTCTGTCAGACAAGTATTTTACATATGATCCTTCTTGTAGTTTTTATTTCCCATAAAATCGAGTTGCATTTCTTAGCTCTCCACACGTTATTAATGAACAGTGTGTGCTGGATGTGCACCTTAGCATATCTGATTAATAAATTTACTGCTAGATAGTGACCTCAGGTTTACCATTCATGCAGGCAAAGTGTATTTCTTATACTTGGATTCTTCAGCCTTTGTGGTTATAAAAATTGCCTCATTAGCACTTCACAGGAGCACTAAAACATTTATAAACTAGGAAATAAACGCTAATTCTTTCAAATATCATGAATTTATGTAATAATATTTCCATTTCTCTAGTATATTCTTGACCTCAAATAATTAGCAGATAAATATAGCATGCATTTTTAAAAATTTTTCATGTTTCAATATAAAAATAAACAATCATATTGCATTTTTTTGTGTGTGCAGATCACTTTGAGTATTAGTTACTCTCTCTGGTGACTTTTAACTATCTGATTATTACTTTTAATCCTATGGCATCCATTACAACTAGACTTTTCTGTATGATGCCACATCAATTGAAAGTATTGATTTTATATATTAAATGCCATATAGCTTACAATAGTTGCCTAACAAGTGGCCCTGCCTTTTCAGACTATTAAGGCCATTATGTTCTCTTCCAGGACTCAGAAAATTTCCCCAATTTCACTCAGCTGAATGGTCTAAAGAGCCTTTTCCAATCAATCAGCGTGTTAGTTCTTTTAATGAGAAAATAAGTCATCTTAGGATTCTCCAGCCTATCCTGTGTGCTTTATAAAGATGTAGCACATGCATGGGTGGGGCGGGATTTTAAATTCATTGTCAAGTTCTCTATCATTTTTCAACCTCCCGTTAAATCAGTTCACTTGATGGGAAAGTTGCAAGATACTGCGTTAGGCGAGGGCATCCTTGAAGAGTTGCCACAACGGCTTGATGTGGCTATACCTTGGCTCCAAGTGCTCAGATATAGAGCTTGACATGACATTTATTTTCCTGTCAATTGCTTCTAGTTGCACAGACAGTGACTGAGGATGCTGTTCTAGAACAAGACTGCTGGGGTCCAAATCCATTTACCATTTGTCTGGTTGACCTTTAAAAGTCATCTCTGTGTTTGTTTCATCATCCATAAGAAGGTTGTTGTGGAGACTAAGTGACCTACTACAAACACAGTGTTGTAAACAATTCTTCGCACAGAGTAAGCCCTCAATGAATTTTAGACCACTATCCTCATTCTTACTGTGGTAAGCCCATGGTCGTGTCAGGGCATGCTGTGGCACTAAGGCTGCACTTCTTCCTTGGAAAAACCTCTGCCAAAAAAAAAAAAAAGGAAAAAAACAATCTTCTCTTCTGGCTAATGACAATAGCTGGTAAGCCGGAGACACAAGTCTAGGATTGCCATCATCTCTGGAAGGGCACCATAAATACCAGCTCCCTCTTCCCCATGCCTCTTCCAAACAATTTGAGAAATGAAACGAAGTGTGAAAGATTAAGGCCAAAACATGTTCCTTGTTATTGGTAAGGAAGAGCCTGCAGGAAGATTGCCCACAATAACAAAAGTTAGGCTCAGAGGAACTCACACAGTCATACAGTTCATTCTTCCCAAATTCAGCAATCTGACAGTTCCTTGTGCTCCCTCAGATTGGGGTAAAAGGGCAGAGGAAGTCATGGATGCTCTGAAAATATATATGTCTGTACCTGAAAGAAAACATCAATCAGGAGTGAGGAAAAAAATTCCCACCTCTGCCATGATATATGCAATGGGAGAACGATGCCTAATTTTCTGCCATAAAAATTTTAATCTAGCTACAATATATCAACAGAGACAGATTTTCATTTAGGTGGACACTGACAAACTTGTTCAACATTTTATCCATATGGAGTGTTCTAGTTTGCTAGTTGCTGGAATGCAATATACCAGAAATGGAATGGCTTTTAAAAAGGGAGATTTATTAAGTTGCTAATTTATAGTTGAGACCATGAAAATGCCCAAATTAAGGCATTAACAAGAGGTTACCTTCACCCAAGAAAGGCCGATGAAGTTCAGGGTTTTTCTGTAAATTGGAAAGGCATATGGCAAACATAGCAATGGCTGCTGGCTTTCTCTTCTAGGTTTCTTGTTTCATGACACTCCCCCAGAAGTGTTTTCCTTCATCTCCAAAAGTCTCTGGCTGCATGGGCTCTTGGCCTCAGTGGCTCTTTTGCTGTTCTCCTGCTTTCTCCGAAATGCTTCGTCTTTTAAAGGATTCCAGTAAACCTATTGAGACCCACCTGGAATGGGTTGAGTCACATCTCAGTCTAATCCAAGGTTAATACACACCATTGGGTGAGTCACAACTCTGTAGAGATGATCTAATGAAGCTTCCAGCATATAGTACTGAATAGGGATTAAGAGAAATGGCTGCCTTTACAAGATTGGATTAGTATTAAACCATGGCTTTTGTGGGGTATTTAATCCTTTCAAACCAAGCACATTGAGCATAAGCTCATAAGCATGGCAGAGCCCCAGTTCCCACAAAGATCTATGCGTAAATATGTGCCTCTTTCAACTATTATTTATGATGAGTGATTTCAGGGCATTCTGCAAAGTTTTATCTATCCTGCATAAATTTGAAATGTTCTTTCTGATTTTTTTTTACATATGTTAATCATTACAAAACAGGGGGCCATCTAATACTACTTTACTATTTTGCTATTCTTAAATCTTTTCAGGGTGCATGTTCTTATCCCTTCACCTCAAGAACTCTGAAGACTGTCTTTTCTCTCTTTAAAAGTGCTATTTTTTAAAGCAAGTTCATCTTAGCAGTGTGTATCCCTATGTGAAATTAGAGTTCAAACATTTGTTTTGTGGTACTACGTTTCAAAGGAAGAGGAAAATGTCCCATGTTACATTCTTCCCCTGGTAATCATTCTCTCCCAAATCAATGTTAAGTCAATACCCTTGAAAGGTGGGTTGGTATTTGTACTACTAACTTGAATTCTTTTTTTTTTTTTCTTCATAAATGAAGCAATCTAGACAAAGATGACTGAGCTACATCTGTCCACCAAGCTCCAGTTGATGATATGGCTAGTGCGTTTCTAAGCCCTCCTGTATTTCTCTAGACATGATAAATCTTTATCACCAGTAATTGTAAGAGAAGAAAAACATAGACAAGAAAATGCTGTGAACAAAGGAGAAATTCTCCAGCAACATTTCAGAGCTATGATAACTAGGCAGATTCTATAGATAAACTATGACATGGTCAAGTAATGAACGGTGGGTCATTGGTTACAGCCCTAATAATACCATAAAGAAAACAGTATTAAAATCTGAAACTGCCATCAGGCATGTTTGAGAGTCAAGCTGTAAATATTGAGAATATTACTTCCATCGAGTTCTTAATATACTGGCCTTACCTCCTGATTATATGCATGCTGATATTGTGTGAATTTAACTTCTTCACAGAATAGAAATTCTGGAGTTCAGGATATGTGCTTCATGCTTTGCTTTCCCTAGCGATATCTCAGTTGCTTGATAAGTGTTTGTTTATGTTTATGATATCTTGGGAAAAGATTGAAAGCAAAAGTAATTATAGGGTATTATCATATTATGGCAATTGTTAAAATACAATGAGTTATCATAATTTTCCAGATTCTGGGCAATGTTCTTTGCAAGCATTACTAATTTAATCTCCACTGCTACTCTGGGGTATACTAAGCTGAGAAATCTGATGTTCAGTGTCTGAATAAGCTATATAACATGTAAGTAAAGTGCTGTTACTCATTTTCAGGAATTTTGACCATACTGTTCCCGATACCTGTCCCTCCAGATATCCGTTTGGCTCATCCCTCACCTCATTAAGAGCTGGTCTCAAATATTACCATCCCGATAAGGTCTGTCTCATTAACCCTGTTTTATGCCATGACCCTTTCCCCACTCTATTTCACTTTCCACTTTTGTTTATCTTTGTTGTGTTTATCACCATTTCATATTCTATGTATTTTATTTTATTTTGTTTACTGTTTTTCTCCTAGCCATAGAATATATTGGAGTTTTATTCTTCCACAATGAAAACTCACATTCCTTGAACGTTGTTGAGAAAATAGTAAGCACTTAAAATTTTTTGAATAAATGAATGAGTTTAGCCTAAATAGGCTGTCATTAAAACCGTGCTGGAGTTTTAAAAATGTTTAGTACATGGCTCAAAGCACATTGTCTGAGTAATTAGTGAGACAATGAAATCTTATATCAGGTCCTATCCAATAAAATTTTGTATTCAAACAGTTCTTTTTTCCCTTACTCTGAATGAGCCTATCAGATTGTTGAATTGTAGAAATATCTGGAGAATGTATTCAGATGTAGTGGTATATTCGTAAGAAAATAATGAAACCCTCCAAGGCTTGGGAATTTTGTGAATTTTGTACTGACTTCTCAATAGTTCAGATGAATGTGGAGAAAACGTGACTGCATGTAAGTTAACATATTTAAACTGTTTTGTATTCTGACTTCCAAAGTAGACTGGTAACAAGTTAGTGATTTGTGTTCCAAACACTGCAGGAAGTTGGTTCCTGCAACATCTGCCCAGACTCATTGCCTTGGGGAAGACATAAACTGAAACCATGTTGTTAAATCCTCATTGCAAACAATAGTAGAGGCTTCCCCATCCCTTTTTAGTGGTATCAGCTTTTATGGGCTACACATTTACAGGAGTAGGGGAGAGCAGTAGAGGAGTGGGTCATATCAGGGGAAAACTAACTTTCCCCCTGAGCATAACTTCAAATAAAATTTTTCCTGCTTCTCACGTTATATGTATATGACAATATAAAATCTGAATTGTTGTTTTAACCAGTTAAATGTTTCCCATATATGTGCCCATAGCTAGAAAAAAGTTTTATACAATGTAAGAAATATTTTCAAACATTTACTTTTTCTAAAATAAAACTTCCCTAAAGGTATGATGCTAGCAGATGTATACACAGTTACATAAGAGAGAAACAATGAAAATGTGTTGTTATCCTACATTGAGAAAAACTCTCCAGTGTTTTTTTTTTATTAGAGAAGTTGTGAGTTTATGAGACAATCATGTGTAAAATATAGGATTCCCTTACAGCCCTGTTTTAGTTTGTTAAATGCTGCCAGAATGCAATATGCTGGAAATAGGTTAGCTTTTAAAAAGGGAATTTATTAAGTTACAAGTTTGCAGTTCTAAAGCCATAAAAATGTCCAAACTAAGGCATCCAGAGAGGGATTCCTTGACTCAAGAAAGCCCGATGGTATCCAAACACCTCGTTCAGCTGGGAAGGCATGTGGCTGGCGTCTTCTTAGTCCTTTGGGTGCTGGTTTCAAATAGCTTCCTGGGGAGCATTTTCTTTCAGCATCTCCAAAGGTCTCTGTGTCAGCTCTGAAGTTACTGTTCTCCAAGCATCTAAGCTTCCTCCAAAATGTTCCCCTTTTAAAGGACTCCCATAATCTAATCATGATCCACCTTGAATGGTGGGGTCACATCTCTTTCTAATCAAAAGTCCCACCAACAACTGGGTGTGTCACATTTCCATGGAAGCAATCCAATCAAAGTTTCTACCCCAGACAATAGGTCTGCCACCACAAGTTTGGATTAGAAAGAAGACATGGCTTTTCAGGGCTACATAACAATTTAAAACCAGCACAACCCTTCCACCACCCACGTATTGCATTGGTGTAGAGCATTTGCTACTATTGATGATAGCACTGTTTTTATAATTATTATTTTTTAAAAGTAGTTACCTCTGTTCCAATTAATGAAAGATTATTAAAATAGTTCTATCTGTATTCCATTATTTATATTAGGTATATTTTTCTCATATACCACTCCATTATCACCACCTCATCACACATTTGTTATAACCCATGAAAGAACATTCTTAAACGTGTGCTATGAACTATAGTCTGTCATCTGCAATAGGGTTTGCTGTGCTGTACAGTCCTATGTTTTATCTTAAAAATTTTCATTCTTGTAATATGAAAATTATACACACACACACACACACATATATACATACACCAAAGTTTCCTCTTTTACCCACTGTGCTGGTTTGAAAGGATGTATGTATCTTAGAAAAGCCATGTTTTAATCCTAATCACATTTTTTAAAGGCAGCCATTTCTTCTAATCCCTATTCAGTACTGTATGTTTGAATCTGTAATTAGATCATCTTCCTGGAGATGTGACTCAATCAAGAGCGGTTATTAAACAGGATTAGGTGGAGAGGTGTCTCCACCCATTTGGGTGGGTCTTGATTAATTTACTGGAATCCTATAAAAGAGGAAACATTCTGGAGAAAGCTGGAGATTTCTGAGAGAATGGCATAGCCTTGAGAAGCAGACTCCATCAGCCGGCGACCTTTGGAAATGAAGAAGAAAAATGCCTCACAGGGAGCTTCATGAAAGGAAGCCAGGAGAGAAGGCTAGCAGATGATGCCATGTTCACCACATGTCTTTCCACGTGAGAAACAATGAACCTGTTCGGCATGTCCCTTCTCACTTGAGAGAGAAACCGTGAACTTCATTGGCCTTCTTGAACCAAGGTATCTTTTCCTGGATGCCTTTGATTGGACATTTCTATAGACTTGTTTTAACTGGGACATTTTCTCAGCCTTAGAACTGTAAACTAGCAACTTATTAAATTGCCCTTTTTAAAAGCCAATTTGTTTCTGGTATACTGCATTTAGACAGTAACACACTAGGACACCCACAGTTACTATATAGTTCAGTGCTAATACACAGTAATGTACTACTATCACCACCATCCATTGCCAAATCTTTACCGTCAGCCAAAATTGAAATTCTGAACAAGTTAAGCATCAGCTCCCCATTCTATAACCCCAATCTATTGCCTAATAATGTGTATCTAGCTTGCTTTTTATTATTCCTTCATAACAGTGAGTTCATACAATATTTGTCCTTTATGTTTCTCTTATTTCACTCAATATACTGCCCTCAAGTTTCATTCATGTTGTCACTTGCATTAGGGTCTCCTTACTTTTTACAGTTTAATAATAGTCCATGTATACCACATCATTGGTTGATGGACACTTGTGTTGTTTCCATCTTTCAGTAATTCTGAATGATGCCACTATAAACATTGATGTTTAAATGTCTGTTCACATCCCGGCTTTCGATTCTTCTGGATATATACCTAGTAGCAGGATTGCCAGATCATACAGTAATTCTATATTTAGCTTCCTGAGGAACTGCCAAACTAATTCCACAGGAGCTGCACCATCATACCTTTTCTAAGAGCAATAAACAAGTGTTCCTGTTTCTCCACATTCTTTCCAACACTTGTAGCTTTTCATTTGATTTAATAGTAGCCATTCTATTAGGTGTGAAATGATATCTCATTGTGGATTTGATTTGCATTTCCCTCATAGCTAGTGATGTTGGGCATCTTCTCATGTGCTTTTTCAGTCATTATTATTTTTTGTTGGGGAAATATCCTATTCAAGTCTTTTGCCCATTTTTAAATTGGGTTGTTTGTCCTTTTAATTTGAGTTTTAGGATTTCTTTATATTCTGGATATTAAACTTTTATCAGATATGTGCTTTTCAAATATTTTCTCCCATTGAGTAGGTTATCTTTTCACTTTCATAATAAAGTCCTTTGATGCTCCAAGGTTTTTAATTTTGAGGACATTCCATTTATCTATTTTTTTATTGGTTTCTTGTACTTTGGGTGAAATGTTGAAGAAAACATTGCCTATCACAAGAATTTGAAGATGCTTCCCTACATTTTCTTCTAGGAATTTTATTGTCCTGGTTCTTATATTTAGGCGTGTGATCCATTTCGAGATAATTTTGTATAAGGTGTGAGATAAGAGTCGTCTTTCATTCTTTTACATATGGATATCCAGCACCATTTATTAAAGAGATTATTATTTTCCAGTTGAGTAGACTTGGAGTCTTAGTCAAATATCAATAAGTCATAGATATGAAGGTCTATTTCTGAGCTCTCAATTCAATTCCACTGGTCAGTATATCTAACTGTATGTTATCATCAAGTGTTTTGACCACTGTAGCTTTGTAATATGCTTTCAAGTCAGGAACTGTGAATCCTGCAACTTCTTTATTCTTTTTCAAGAAGTTTTTGGATATTCAGGGCCCCTTACCCTTCCAAATAAGTTGAATAGTTGGCTTTTCATTTCTGCAAAATGGACTGTTGGAAATTTGGTTGGCATTGAATTGAATCTGTAAATCAGTTTGGGTAGAATTGACATCTTTATGATATACAGTCTTCCAATCTATGGATGCAAAATGTCCTTTTCATTGTTTAATCTTCTTCGGTTTCTTTTAGTAGTGTTTTATAGTTTTCTGTGTACAAGTTAGTTACATCTTTGGTTAAATTTATTCCTAGATTTTGATTCTTTTGGTTGTAATTGTAAATGGGATTTTTTCTCAATATTCTCCTAAGCTTGTTCGTTACTAGTATAGAGAACAATCCTGATTTTTGCATGTTGAACTTGTCCCCACCACTTTGCTGAACTCCTTTATTAGTTCTAGTAGCTTTGTTGTCAGTGTTGGTGAACTTTCTATATAAGATCATATTATCTGTAAATAGTAGAAGTATTCCTCTTCCTTTCCAATTTGGAAGGCTTTCACATCTTTTTCTTACCTACCTGCTCTAGCTAAACCTTGTAGCATAATGTTGAGTGACAGTGGTGATAGTAGCACCCTTGTCTTGTTTTAGATGTTTGAGGGATGCTTTCAGGTTTTAACTATTGTGTGCAATGTTAGCTGTGGGTTTTTCATATATGACCTTCATCATGTTTAAGAAGTGCCCTTCTATTACTATTTTAAAGTCTTTTTATCAAGAACTGATGACAGATTTTGTCAAATGCCTTTTCTGTGTCAATTGATATTATCCTGTGCTTCTTCCCCTTTTTAATGTGATAGATAACATTAATTGCTTTTCTTATATTGAACCAACTTTGCATACCTGAGATAAAACCCACTTGATTATCTTTCTAGTTTGCTAGCTATAGAATGCAATATACCAGAAACAGAATGGCTTTCTTATGATTCTAAGGCTGAGAAAATGCCCCAATTACAAGAAGTCTATAGAAATGTCCAATCAAGGTATCCAGAAAAAGATACCTTGTTTCAAGAAGGCAAATGAAGTTCAGGGTTTCTCTCTCAAGTGGAAGGGCACATGGCGAACATAGAATTTCTCTCTCATCTGAAACGGCACATGGTGAACACAGTCAGGGTTCCTCTCTCATCTGGAAAGGCACGTGGCGAACACGGCATCATCTGCTAGCTTCTCCTGGCTTCCTGTTTCATGAAGCTCCCTGGGAGGCATTTTCCTTTTTCATCTCCAAAGGTCGCTGGATAGTGCACTCAGCTTCTCATGGCTATGTCGTTTTGCTCTGGTCTCTCTGAAATCTCCTTCATTCTCTGAAATGTTTCCTGTTTTATAGGACTTCAGAAACTAATCAAGACCCACCCAAATGAGTGGAGACATGCCTCCACCCAATCCAGCTTAACAACTACTCTTGATTAAATCACATCTCCAGGGAGATGATCTAATTACAGTTTCAAACATACAGTACTGAATAGGGATTAGAAGAAATGGCTGCCTTTACAAAATGGAATTAGGATTAAAACATGGCTTTTCTAGGGGACATATGTCATTTCAAACCAGCACAATGATCATGAATGAATTATTTTATATGCTGATGGTTTTTATTTGAAGCTATTTTGTGGAATGAAGATTTTTTTGTTGTCTATATACATCAGAGAAATTGGTCTGTAATTTTTTTTCCTTGTAGTATCTGTAGCTGGCTTTTGTATCTGGGTGATGTTGGTCTCATAGAATGAGTTATGTAGTGTGACCTCCTCTTCAAATTTTTGGAAGAGTTTAGCAGGATTGGTATTAATTCTTTTAGGAATGATAATTGAATTCACCCATAAAATCAGCTGATCCTGGGCTTTTATTTGTTGGGAGATCTTTGATGAATGATTCAAGCTCTTTATTTATAATTGGTCTGTTGAGGTCTTCCATTTTTTCTAGAGTCTGTGTAATTTGTTCATGTGTTTCTAGGAATTTGTCCATTTCATGTAAGTTGTTCAATTTGTTTGCATATAGTCGTTCATAATATCCCTTATGATCGTTTTTATTACCATGGGGTCAATTGTTAAGACCCCCTCTCCAGTATGATTTTATTTATTTGATCTTCTCTATTTTTTCCTTCCTGAGTGTAGCTAAGGGTTTGTTGATATTATTGATCTGCTCAGATAACCAGCTTTTCGTTTTATATATTCTCTCCATTGTTTATTTTTATTCTTAATTTCATTTATTTCTGCTCTGATTGTTGCTATTTGCTTCCTTCTGCTTGCTTTGGGATTAGTTTTTCTAGTTCCTCCAATTGTACAATTAAGTATTTTATTTTAATTCTTTCTTCTTTTTTAATGTAGGGATTATACAAAGGAAAAAAGAGGGGGAAAGGGCAGAAAGAATATTTGAAGAGATAATGGCCAAAAAATTCCCAACTCTTTTGAAAAAGACATAAATATGCATGCCCAAGAAACACAACTTACTCCAAATAGAATAAATCCTAATAGACCTATTCCAAGACACCTAATTAGAAGGTCAAATGTCAAACATAAAGACAGAAACCGTAAAGCAGCAAGAGAAAGGCAACTGGTCACGTCAAAAGAACTATAGCAAGACTAAGTTCTGATTTATCATCAGAGACCTCGAAGGCAAATAGGAAGTGATATAATATATTTAAGGTCTGAAAGAGAAAAACTGCAAGCTCAAAATTCTTTATCCAGAAAAACTGTCCTTAAAAATTCTTTATCCAGAAACACTCCTTAAAACTGAGAGAGAGTATAAAATGTCCATATAAACAGAAAACAAGAGGGCTCATCAATGAGAGACCGGACTTTTAAAGAATACTAAAGGGAGTAGTATAAATGGAAAAGAAAAGACAGGAGAGAGAAGTTTGGATAAGAGTACAGAAATGAAGATTATCACTATGCTGACTTAAAGGACAGAAAGAAAGACAAAAAAAAAAAGAAATGACACATAGAATTGAAAGGTTAAAATGGTTAAATTAAATACCACCTGTACAGTAATAGTGTTCAATGTTATGTAGATTAAACTCCCCAATCAAAAGCTATGAACTGGCAGAATGGATTAAAAAAGGTATGATCCAACTATATGCTCTCTACAAGAGATTCACCTTGTACCCAAAGACATACATAGGTTCAAAGTGAAAGGTTGAAAAAAATATAGCCCATGAAACAGTAACCAAACATATTTAGGGTAACTGTAGGAATATCAGACTGTTATAACACAAAGAAGGACACTATATAATAATAAAAGAGGCAATTCAGTGAGAAGAAATAACAACCATAAATATTTACATACCTAACCACAGCACCCCAAAAATACATGAAGAAACACTGACAAGACTGAAGATAGAAACAGACATCTCTACATTAACAGCTAGAGACTTTAATACGTCATTCTCATCAATTGATAGAACATCTAGACAAAGGAAACAGAGAGTTTGAATAACAGTAAATGAACTAGACCTCACAGACATAGGCAGAATAATGTACTCCAAAACAGCAGGATATATATTCTTATTGAGTGCTCATGGATCGTTCTCCAGGATAAATCACATGTTGGATAACAGAATAAGTCTCAATAATTTAATAATTTCATTTGTTCTTTCTCCTTCTGTTTTGCCTCTATGGTTGTTTCACACTCCTTTTGCTGTCTCTAGCTGTTTTTGCCTCGAGGGTAAAGTCTGGGAGGATAGTTACCCCAGAAAGGACTTTCCCAATTCATTTTTTAACAGCCAAAGCAGGGCAGTGACTCATGAAGGGGGCACAGACTGGTTCCAAAGAGCGCTCAGGTAGGAGCAGGAAAAATGCCAAAATGCTTTTTGGCAAGTGCCTAAAATTGTGTTTTCCTGGCCTTCCCAGCAGGTGGCACTCTTAAGCAAAGTTTTCCCTGCAGGCCTAAGAAGGCAGTGAGTCAATAAATCTCTATCACCCCCACCCCCACCCCCTTTTTTTTAGCGGGGTGGGGAGTGGGGGTGAGTGGGGGGTAAGGAGATTGAAACAATGGCTGCCACTGCCTTGCCCTTGTCTGTGACCGGCTGAGAGCAGTAGCTCAGGGCTGGGACCTAGCAATCTGAATTTGCTGATCAAAAGCTTTGATCACTGTGCTGCCATGTCCCTATCCTATTCTTGGAAAGAATTTTTTAATGTCCCTTTTTGACAGCGGCAGCTAGCCAGGGACTGGATCCCAATGTGTCCTGCCAAGTGAGTGGGGAATGAGCCCTGGCAGCAGTCACACTGAGGAAGCTAGTCACAGTTCTTTGCCACGGTTTATCAGCCTCTTCTCATGCTCTTGCCTGGATGCTGTGCGGGGTTCTTCTGGGCTCTGGAGCTGCAAAACAGGTGTTTCAGACAGTTCCTGCCTGGGTCCTGGCGGTTTGGGATCAAGGAGTCAATTCCGGAGCTCCCTACTCTGCTGTCTTCCCCAGAAGTCTCTCCGAGTAGATTTTTGACATGGGAAAATCTTATTGTAGTTTAACAGTCAGAAATTTAAAATTGCGTTAGTACCATAGCAGTTGAGAGTATTTTCAAAGACAATGAAAGCACTATGTTTTAAATTTTATTGACTACTGCTTTAAATTTAAAAGCCATTTTTGTGTTGTTTTGGAGAATTTACTTTCTGAAACATTGAATTGCTGTAAACCTTTTAAAAAAGACTTTCTTTACTGAAGTAGTAATTAATTTGCCTTGAGGCTTATAAAGCCACTGGTTAATTAATATTTCTTTGAAAATAATTATTGGTTACTAACATTGAATATTTATTATATTAATAAATTCTTATTTAAAAAAACCTATGAACATAAACTAATAGGATTAATTACTAACCTTCAGAAATAGAGAGATCTGAGCAATATGTATAATGCTTTCACACCAACAGTTAATGCTTGATCAGTTTTTATACTTGGTTTTCTGCGGATGAATTCACTTAATAGTCAGGGACTGATTTTTTTTTTTTTAAGTAACAGGAGAAACACTGTGAATATATAACATATTTAAATTAGGATTTATAATACAGAGTCTAAAGTTGTTGTTTTTTTCTCTCTTGTTGGTCATCCATTGTTTTCTGTGTTAAATTCTCATAGCTACTTATATGTGTTTCCCAAACTATTTATTTGATTTTTCACCTCCTTAAACCATTAACGCATCCAGTACATTCAAGGGAGACTTTCAGCTACATACATAAGGTATTGTAATTCTAGGTAACCAGACATATTTTATAGATTTGTGTTTCAGTCTGAGACAATAAATAATAACTGCGTTACTGGAATAAGCAAATATCGACAGAAAGCATTTAGCAATGTGAGATAGATTAATAGACTCTTATAGAAAAAACAACCTGTTTAGATGATCTTCTTGTGTAGTCACTGTCAGATTTGATTTGCTGGTGCCCCACTAATTTCTGGTAAAATCCAATTTTAAGAAGTCCATAAATATTCCCTAAAATCCACATGTGGGTATAGAATATATCTGGTTTGGAGGAGACCAATAATGAAGTCGTTGCTATGCATGTAATATCTTAGGGGTTATCCTATTAAATAAAATGTATTAATAAAAAGTACATTAAGTCAGAATTGAGACAAAAGAATTCAAACCATGGGAGGTGTGCAGCAGACGAAGAGTCACTATAGAGACCCGAGTGCTCTATGGTGAAATGTAACCTTTCTAAGTAAAATGGGGACTTTTATAAGAGAAGTCTGAGAATAAACAGCTGAGTCAGAATGGCCTCCTTGAGAGGAGAAGGGCTGCTGAACTAATTAGGGTACTAGAAATTTATTAAAAACAGGAGCAGATGGGCTAGCTGGATCACAGACGCCAATGGCTGAACATGGATGAAATGCAAAGAATAGAGGAAAAAAACAGTTCAGTGAGCTTTCAAGGAACAATCAAAGGGGTCCTCTTGTATGGATGCTCAGGTAACTTCAGGGGCAGCAGTTTGAACTTAAAGACCAGAGAGAAAATATATTTTTGGTCATAGACCAAGGCAGTTCCTGTGAAAGAACTTTGGCTGTAGGAAGAGGACAGGGTGAAAGAGCAATCCAGAGAAGGAGTAGAGAAAATGGCTACAAAGACACTATGCATTCTTCACATGCAGGCAGATGAATTTAGAAATCTTAGCTTGTGCAAGAGAATCTAATCAGCACATGTGGAAGTGTGGGTCTAGGAAGATGTTAATGAAGAGAAAGTGTAAGTCTTCCTTTTCCTGTGTCACTTACCTGTCCAAGTAACTGCAGTGACTCTACAATACTGTATGATTTCTAAGATTTCTGAAAGACTGTCAATGTAGGAATCCCACTTGACCCTCCAGATTTACCTATTACTCCCATTACAAATGACATGCTTTCATGTCTTTCATATGCTATGATGTGTGTATAAATGGAGCTGTTACACTCCCTGCCTCCCCTCCCTCTACTGGTCTAAAACATTTATGTATATGTATTTGTATGTATGAACATTTATATACTTATTATTAGAGAAATTGTAGGTTTATAGAAAAGTCATGCAGAAAACACAGGGTTCCCATTTACCCCCATATCACACAGGCAGTTTTACAAAATCTTAACAGTTGGCACTAGTGTGGCAGAGTTGTTACAGTTGAAGACAGGTTAGTGTTATGATTGTACACTTAACTTTTGTCCAAATCCTTTTTTAAGCCTTGCTCAGACTCCGCCTCATCTATGGAACTTTGTCATCTCCAAATAAGCTCTCTTAACCTGTCATGCTACTTCCAATTTATGCTGCCTATTATCATTATATGATTCATATGTGAATTTTGTGTCACTAGCAAGACGGTAAAATTTTGATGGAAGGGATTGTCTTTTAGCAATTTCATACCCTCCTCTCCATGCCTAGCATATCATAGGCAGAAAACCTATGTTGAGGATTCCAAATCAAATTCTTATATTTTCCACGTCTCAGTCTGATGAAAGAGTTAAGACACTAAGATAAATGGTTAATTATCCAATTTCCCTATACTTCTCCACTTTTAAATAATGGAAATACTAAGAGGCAGCCTGCCCTTTGACTCAATTTTATGATCCTCAGGTAGTCACTTAAACTCTCTGAAACTCAGCTCCATCACCTGTAATATGGAAAAGTTGACCTCACCTTCAGTGTTTCTGCCTCAGTAATTTATGCCTAGTTTGGTACAAAGAGGAGCTGAGCTGTGGTGAATATCTTGTAAAGACGTTCTTCAATCATCTCTTTATTAAAAAAAAATTGAGTATCTCCCATATTCCATACACTGTGCTAGATAACTAGGAATAGAGGATGGCTCATGAAAGAGGCCACACCCTAACCCCATAAGGAATATTGCCAGGTGAGTGAGAGATGCTGCTTGCAGCTTGGTGTGGCATGATGCCCTACAAAATGTGCTACCTGGACTAGCAGCAGCATTCAGCCTGGAAATATGTTAGCACTGTCAATTCCTGGACCCCAGACCTACTGAATCAGAAGCCTGAGAGAGACTTACAGCAGTCTGTGCTTTTGACATGTCCTCCAACTGGTTCTATTCCACACTAAGCTTTGAGAGCCACCAGTGTAGAGGGGCTGAAAAAACACATCAAACTTTATGTCAGACAAACCTCTTGTTCTTCTTTTATCGGTAATCCAACCTCAGAGAAGATACTTAAACCTTCTGAGTTTCATTTCCCCTTTTTTTGTCAGATAAGGATACTTTTTTTTTTCCTTTGGCAAATAGGATTTTTGCAAAGCATGTGACACAATACCTGGCAAATAGTAAATGCAGTTAAATGAAGAAACTAATTTTATTACTCAGTAGCTTTTCAGATGTCACAAACAGTTTTCCTTTTTAAAAAAATTTGAAATAAATCTGAACTCTATGAGACCAGAACTTTATTTCAGGAATAAAACTGGTTTATGACTACAACTTTCTTTAAAAATACAAGTGGACTACTCACTGATGTTATTAATTGTCATTACATTGTTCTGGTTATTGTGAGCAGGTTGATACTATTTATTTCAAACAAAATATACAATGTAAATATTACTGTGCATGATATAGGTATAAAGTAACTTCCTCTGTCTCAAATCATTTTTAAGTAAATAATTATGAAATAAAAGATGTACACAAATAATTGTGAAGTTTAAAGAATTTTTGCAAACCAAACTCATCGATGGCTAAGCACTTCAATTAAAAAATAAAGAGAAGCGTTACCAGCATGTAGGGGCTCTTCCCATTTACTCTACCTTCCTCTCCCTCCATCTCACTTCAGGAATAACCACAGTCCTGAATTCTAATGCCATAGACAAGTTTGGCCAGTTTTTAAACTTGATGTAAAAGTAACCGTACCAGTAATACTTTTTTGTGGTCATTCAATATTGCGTTTTTAAGATTCATCCATACTTTTTGCATGTAGCGGCAGGTAATTAACTCTTATTGCTCTGTTTTCAGATAACTTTTTTTTATCAGGAAGTTATGGGTTTACAGAAAGACAATGAAGAAATTATAGATGTCTCATAAACCCGCTGCTATTTTTCACATTTTGCATTAGTGTGGTAACTGTTACAATTGATGAGAAGGTATTATTATAATTGCACTATTAACTATATTCTATAGTTTACATTAGGATTCACTGTTTGTGCTGTACAGTCCTAAAGTTGCTTGTGCTTTTCAAAATGTTTAAGCTAGTCTCATGTATGTTGCCACGTAACCGTAATAAAAGGAATATACGTGGGGAATTTAGTCCTTTAATCATTCCACAATAGAGAGGTTCAAAGAGGATGTTAGAACATCTGGGAAAGTCCAGGACCCAGATATATTTCAGTTTCTACTTTCAAACATTCCTCTGAATGGAATTTTCTAGTTGATTCTCTGCCAATTTCTATTTCCCCAAGCAGCCAGGATAGTTTCCCTGCTACTTCTTTAGAGTTTATTCTTAAAATCAATCTCAAGTAAGGAAAGCACTCAGCAGAAGCTGAGTCCCATAGGTACAATATGGGTTTTAAGTAAGACCTCACTGAACCACCAAACCCCAAACTCACCCCTGTCCAGTAAATCAGGATCTTTTAGTGAGATAGTTGGAAATGTTTCACATTGTTAAAAATAATTAGCATCTCAGCAGCGATAGTAAAACACTGGTTCTTTCCCTTATTTAACTTGTCCCTTAAATTTTTGAAGTGTAATTAGATGTTTGGAACTATGATGAGGTGACAGAGAATGGAAATCCTTTCCAAAAAACTGATTCCAGGATCCAGAATTTAAATTTATGCTTGTAACACCCACATAACCATGTGTTCATCTCTCTTTGTGTTTCATTACAAGCCTTATAAATGATCATTACTGAAAAAGGCATCTTGAAGCAAATTGCATAGACATTTGAATAAACTTGCCTCCTGTGGAAACAACCCTAGACTCAAATTTTAGTAACACCACTTGACTTTTGGGATATCTGTAAGGTAAATTTGGATCCTAGTAGCAGTTTCTTTATGTTACCATCACTAGATAATGTTATACCGTTGCAATTTAAGTTTAATCAGATGCATTCACTTCAGTGCATAGCCAAATGTTTTTTGTTTGGGTTTTCTGTTGCCATATCAAATGTTAGCTGACATTCTAGTCTTTTCGACAGACAGTTGCCAGGACAGAACTGTACACAAATCAGCTTTAGTGATGAGAAGAATATGTGACTCAATTTTGTATGTATAATCAATGCATATTCTAAATTATATTATAATGTACCATAAAAATAAAACTTGTCACTTAAAGTATCTGGTACCTGGAGGAAAATTGCATTTTATACCATATAATTAAGCATAGAAGGAATCAGCAGTAAAAATTTTATTCAAACATACCTCAATAGGGTTTATTTATAGTTTTGTATTATGTATCCCCATAGATTTAGAAAGTAATATTTCTACATTTGTATTATTGCACTGTTGTAGAAAATTAAATTATGAATGCACATCTTACTAATACATTTGCATATTTTAATTCTCCAAAATAAACAGCAAGCCATATGTCTCAAATCAGAAAAATTTTACAAACTCCAACAGACAAAACAACAAAACAATGTATAATGACAGTTTGTTTGCTATGTGATCAAATACAAATGCTATATTTATCTCTGTGACATAACAATAAACAAATGTGGGTCATCCCACTTTTGACTTGACATCTAGCTGCATTCTGAATTGAAAATGATTACCTTCCAGAAGGTATAATGAAATTTTTTAATGAAGGAACTGCAGTCACATTAAATTTTATCAAAATCATAATAATGAAACTGAAGCTATTATATTTCATTATTAGGGAAATGCAGGACAATCTATTGATTCATAATTTCCAACACCATATTGTAGTAAAAATATGTAATTGGAGTTACCTTGAACATTTATGTGTATATTTTTTCTAGTCAAAAAGTTTTTCACTGTTTACAACTAATTTTAGCTGAAAGAATTTAAGCATTATTTAATTTCATTTATTAATGTAGATACTAATGATGTGTCTTGTTAACACTGTTTTCAAATCTTAATGTGATTGGCAACAGTTTTTAAAGTCTAAGAAATAATTCAGTCATCTCTTATCTGAATTGTCCAGCATATGTTTTTAGTTATTTCTAGGTGAATATCTGATGAATTTCATAAATGTTTGGTTTTCTGTCAATTTGTGAATTTGAGCAATTTATATCTAAGTTCTTATTTCTAATTTTCTACTAACTAATTTACTCACCACTCTTGGTTACATTCTATTATATGCTGCTGTCCTGTTTTTAGTCTTAGATTAAGAATATGAAGAAAAATTGGGAAACATAAGAAAAAAAGCAGAGGTTCCATTTAGAGCTTTGTAAAATCACCCAAAATGTTGAAATTCTTATTTTCTCAAACAGGGCCAGCCAGTGTACTCATCCTTGTCTTTTGGTCATGTCCACAGCAATAATTTCAGAGTTAATTAATATGATTAATATGAATAATAACTAGGAATTAAATGTATATTAAATGGATTAATTTTTCTATGAGTGTACTCTGGATCACGACAGCTACTAAATAGCTGAACTAAGATTTAAACCCAACCTAACTTTGTCCCTGCTTTTCTTGTTAACCACCATGCAAATGTGTAAAGGACTGCCGTGAATCATTAAATCCCTAAAGTTATACTTCAACACAACAAAGATGCTATCTTACCATTTATAAGCATTTTCTAGGAATAAAGAGAGAGACCTCATTGTTGCCACAAGGTATATTCAAGACAGACTTGAGACTGCTGTTTCTTCATTTATTCCCTCAAAAAAAGAAAAAGGAAAATAGAAAGATAAATTTTAAAAGCTCTCTGATATTTTGCTCTCCCAATGTCATCTGTTGGTATCTTAGAATGCCTTTTTATTGGAATTATAGGAAGAAAGATTGAATTTTAATATTAGGAAGATCATGTAAACAAAATGAAATCTCCAGTTCCCCTCTCTCTATGCGTGTGTGTGTGCGCACGCTATGCAATGTTTTGAAGAGTGTTTGAAATACAATGGAAGATATTCTTGAATTCATGAAAAGCTCTGTTGGAAGGTGTCTATGTCTCTAACTACACTAAAATTCCAGAGGATATTCTGTATATTCTGTGTCCTGTTAGACACTGAATCATAGAATGCTGGGATTTATGTAATAGCCTGATTCATAATTATTTGGGTTTATTTTGTTTTCACGTGACTGCTTTCCCATGATGTTTAGCCTTTATCATAATAAAGATTAAGATAATTTACATACTATCTTTACATACATAGATACTTTCAGGTTGATGGTTAACTGATGTCTCACAGGCGGAAGAAGAGACAAGAAAAACATTCAAATGAAGCAAGTTTATTTGTAGCGGTCCACTTTGCATCATGATGATTGGGCAGCACAACAACAATATTAAATAAGCATGAAGGAAGGCAAAATTCAGCTAATATAAATGGAAAATAATGTTCTGGATTGTGGTGTTAAACAGTCTGATGTAGACAAAATGGAATTGGATGAATCCCATATAGGCCAGTAAACATGATAGGAACCAGATTTTTATATGACAAAGGTATAAAAAAACAGTATTGAGAGATTGTTTTGATGTATGACAGCTGAGAAATTAGTTTCACTATGAGATCTTTGAAAAGGATTTGCAAAAATTGATCCATTAATTTTTTTTAAAATACTAATTATATATTACGTCATAATGTAGAGCTAATATAAAAGATATTTGAGTTTTTGATAGAGCAAAGATTATCTTTGATTTGCTACTTCACCCCAGTTCAATAAATCTCTGCCACGTTGATGAATTTCTGAGAATATTTGTTCTACTACGATATTATCCTCAGGGCCAATGTCATAGGAAAGACCTGTAAGTGAAAAATGGCATATAGCATTTGGGTTTCTTTTTTGGTTTTGTTTTGTTTTTAAAGGATTAAATGTCTTTGCTGGAGAGTTACTGTTAAAGTCTGAAAACAAAGCATTTTATTCAAGATTTGGGTTATTAATAGTCGAAATGATAGAGATAAGATTTATTTATTCTACTTAGCAGCTATCGTAGTTCAGTGTCATAGCTGTCATCATTATTAATTTTGTTCCAACAAAAACACCAATAGCAATAGTGAAAGCTGAATGAGAACTTAGTAGAATAAGTACTAGGTAAGCACTTTCCATAGAGTTTTCATTTAATACTCACAATCAATATATGAAGTAGATTCCTTGATTAACCCCATTTAATATTTCAGGGAAGGAGGCCAGCTAATAAACAGCATTGGCAGGCTTTAAGCCCAGGTCTCAAACATAGGGATTATGCTTGTTTGGGTTTGCTAAAACTTCTGAATGCAATATTCCAAAAAATAGAACAGCTTCCAAAAAGGGAATTTATTATGTTAAAATTTTACAGTTCTAACGCCATTAAAATGTCCAAACTAAGGCATCCAGAGAAAGATACCTTGACTTAAGAAAGGCCAATGGGTCCAGAACACCTCTGTTAGCTGGAAGGGTACCTGGCTGGTGTTTGCTGGGGTCTTTCCAAGACAGCTTCCCAGGGGGTGTCTGCTTTCTGTATTTCCAATCACCTCTGTCTCTGTGGGCTCTGAAGCTTTTTCCAAAATGGTTCCCTCTTCAAGGACTCCAGTAAGCAACCCCACCGTGAGTGGGGGCAGATACATCTCCATGGAAATCACCTAATCAAAAGGTCCCACCCACAACTGGGTAGGTCCCATCTCCATGGAAACAACTTTATCAAAAAGATCTCACCCAGCAATATTGAATGAAGATTAAAGAACATAACAGTTTCAACCTGGTATAGTGCCCATAAACCTGACATAATGCTGCCTCTTAAGAGTACCAGCAGGAAATATTTAAAGGAATATTTTGAAAATGAGACATTGGAAAAGGTAGCAGACAATGGGCCCACAGGCTAGTACTTTGAAATATTAGAAGTAGGATAGTAATTTTAAAAATAGCATTAATATTTACATGTGAACCATTCCTTTTGATTCTAATGTGAACAAGTACTGAATGTTTACACTCCTTGCTATTTTCACAAAGGAATCATCCTCTTTTTCCCTTTCATACTGTCAAATTTTCTTGGCCATGACAATCAACAAAGGATCAGTGCATGCCCCATAACATTTCATAAGGGAAAAGGGGACCACTTTCTGGCTTAGAGGTGCTTACAAGGAATTTGGCATATTCCCAAATTGAAGAACCAAACCCATTAAAACAAAATATTTTATGTAAACCATGAAACATTTCATTGTGATGAATTTTCATTATGCCCCAGCATGCAACAATTCCTTTCGTACTGTGTGAATAGCAGTGGTCTTAGAAATATATGCATAAAATGAATGGGACAGCTATGGTAATAGATCACAAAACTGCAAATGAGTAAAAGTTATGCATGTTTTGGGAGGAGTTATATTTAAAATTTCCAAGTCAAATGTCTCTTATGTTTTGCTCTCCAATAAAAATGGAATCCATTTTTGCAGTACTTTTAAAGGTACACAAGTGTAGCTATGGCAACATAGGGTGATCACTTTGTTTCCTAAAGCAGACCTGCCCCAGGAACTAGGCAGCAGCAAACTCCTTGAGATACGTTGTGCTGTGCCTTTGAAATAAAGAACCCGTATCCAGTCTCAATTTCACTCTCCTTAAATTAGAATCTAACAATCATATTTAATACGGAAAATTTTGTCAAATTACCATAATGCAGTGAGAGAATCTTCTATATTTGGGTGCCTCTCCTTCCATTTTTTAAAATGCTAAGTGAGTATATACTTGTATCTGTCAATAACTGAGTGTATAAAGTCACTGAACACAGCAAAGTAGTGCCGAATTCCAGGTGGGAAGTGCTTGATTATTTTTTCTCAAATTTAGAACATTTTTCACGACCAAAGTTTCACAATAAATACTGCAAAAAAGCCTTTTTTGGGGGTTTACTGCAAAATGCAAATGAAAGAAAGATGAGGAATTTATATACTTAAGGAGGAAAAAGTCTCCAGAGTTGGTGTAGAAAAGCCACAGATCACACTGCCCCTTTCATGTGTTTCTGTCAGGAATCACTAACTTCTTTAGAAGTGGAGATCCATGATTTGCAGTTTAGAGAGACATGAATGGAGCAGGTGTAACCACAGTATTATTTGATTTTTCTTTCAAACTTAAAGTCAAATTCAGGAACTCTAGTTGGGAGATCATTTTCAAGCATGAGGTGGCATTACAGAATTGACAGCCATTGATAGTAGGCCACAGAAAGTATTCTTTTTTCTTTTCTGTGTCCCAAACATCCAGTGTCTGGAATCCAAGTGCATGAGACCAGGTAATGCTGGTCTCTGGTTGCATGGACTTCTTGTTTGATGATGACTCTTCAATACAGTCTGTTCAGCATGTAATCATTAATGAGCCTTGTCTAGTTTCTCATATTCTAAACAAAATGAACCTTTGACTTTAAAATACCAGCATAACTATCAATAGAGTCATAATCTACTGGAATACTATAAGGAGACTTTGTAAGATAAATTATAAAGGTAAATTAGAAAATATAGAAACACGGTACGTAATGAAGCTGCTTCTCTTCTAATCTTTATTTTTAATTGCGTGTATTCAACCCCCTTGGTTTAATAACTCTTTTCTCAAGGTAAAACCTAAGTTTGCTCATGGTGAAAATTTGGAATATTCAGAAATGTATGGAGAAAAACATAAATATCACTCATAAACCTACTCTTCATGCCTAGATAATAACTGGAATCAATTTATTATTTTAATATAATAAATCTAAGACAGGCTTAGCCTTGTAAATCTGTTGAAAAGCTACTACTCTGTAACTTCATTTGAAAATAGAAGCTTATGTCAGTTATATTATCAATATCCCATGAAAGTCCCATGTTTTAGTTTGCTGCAGTTTCCAAAATGCAATACACTAGAAATGGGCCGGTTTTTACAATGGCAATTTACTAATTTACAAGCTTATAGTTCTTAGGTTGTGAAAATGTCCAAACCAAGACATTAGTAGGCAATGCTTTCTCCCTGAACACTGGTGTTTTAGTTTGCTAATGCTGCCAGAATGCAAAATACCAGAAATGGATTGGCTTTTTGTTTGTTTGTTTGTTTTTTGCATGGGCAGTCACTGGGAATTGAACCTGGGTCTCCAGCGTGGCAGGGAAGAGCTCTTCCTGCTGAACCACTGTGGCCTGCCCTGGATTGACTTTTATAAAGGGATTTATTATGGCACAAGTTTATGGTCTGAAGGCCATAACAATGTCAAAAGTAAGACATTGTGAAAGATACCTTGATTCTGAAGAAAGACCAAATGACATCTGAGTTTCCCCTGTCAATGGGAAAACATGTGGCCAGCATCTGCTGGTCCTTTCTTAGCTTCTCTGGGACAATTCTGGATTTCTTCTATGAGCTTCCTTTGGATCTCTCCAGTTTCTGGCTTGATTAGCATCTCATGGAAGGCTGCTGGGCTCCGGTTCCTGTCTAGCTTCTGTCGACTCTCCCGACTCTTGCTGTCTCCAGGCGCTTCTGCATTTCCAAATGTCTGTGTCTCCACTTTCTCTGTGTTGATTATCCAAGTGTCTTTGTCAGCACTTCAAAATAGTCTGTGTCTATGTCAACTCTGAACTCTTTCTTTCTCCATGACCTCTTTTAAATACTCCAGTAAACCAATTAAGCATCACCTTAAGTGGGTAGAGTCTCATCTCCATCTAATCAAGAGGTCACACCCACAATGGGGCTTGACACCTCTAAGGAAATAATCTAATCAAAGTTTCCACCTTAAATGATGGGTCTGCCCCCACAAGACTGGATTAGGAAAAACAACATGGCTTTTCTGGGGTACATAACAGTTTCAAACCAGCACAACCAGCTATTGGCGATTTTGGACTCCTCTCTCAGATATCAAGGCACACAACTGTGTCTGCCGGTTCTTCTCTCCTGGGTTTCATTGCTTTCAGCTTCTGGCTTCAGGGTCTGCCTCTCCGTTTCTGGGTGTCCTTTTCTCTTGGCTTCTCTGGCTCTTTCTCTCAGTTTCTCTAGCTTTTCTCTCTGAGCTTCTTGTATTCTTCTCTGAATTTCTTCTCTTATATAGGACTCCAGTAAGAGGATTAAGGTCCACCCTGGGGTACCCCTAAACTGAAATAACTTAATTGAATGTTCCCACCCACAACAGGTCCACACCCAAAGGAATGCATTAGCTTTAAGAACATGATCTTTACTGGGGTGCATACAACTTCAAACCATCACATCCCACTAAGTATCAAGCAAATTCATATTTTAGAATAATTTATAACTGCTTCTTATTCTGGATATTTAAACATTTAAGGTGCTAAAATTCATTTGTACTATTTCAGATTTTATGCTACATAGCATCCCTCTCATTTTTATAACAAATTCATAGGAATCATTTTCTCCTTTCTTTTCAACTCCCCTCGTCTTTCACTTCACACATACACTTGGAAAGAACCAGTTTGACACTGATGTCCCCCCCACCTTTTAGCCAACATATAACAGAGTATACTGGCCTTCCTTGGCCATCAGAGAGTTGCTGATAGGTATTTTTTTAAAAAACTGTAAGGCTTTTTTTGTGATACCCAAAGTTTTCTGTTGCCTCTGTCTTCTCATTGGCTATCATTCAAACTTTTTGTCTGTTCAACGAACATATAGATTTATGCCTTCACTGAGAGAAATATCTGTCTTCCAAGACTTATTTAGCTATGATTATTATCATCATTAATTTTAAGAAAGTATAAAGAAAATATTTGGAGTTGGCTAGATGAATAATTATGTAGATAGGAACAAAAATAGGAAAATTTTCTCTATTTGGTTGTCAGTAAGAAGATTAAGACCTACACATACCCAATTCAGATTTCCTTCCAATGGGAGATTTTAATGCTGAATAACATATAATCTACTATTCTACTATTACAAGGTAATGCAAATTATCAGAGTTTATTATCACAAGGTGGGGATAGATGTAAGCCTGAGGTGAGAGTCTACTAGGGACTTGTTTTCATTGCATTTATTTCAAATCAGGCATAGTGAAATTATCCAAAGATCTAAAGAACAGCCAGATTTTTGCAGCCCTGAAGGTGTGTGATGAAATTCTCTTCTACACAGGGTGCAGCTTTGCTGCTGTCTCCTCCTCTGCATATTTAGTAAGGACTTCATGTTTTCGGTAACCATAATCCTGCCTGCCTTTGTATTAGAAATGCTCTGCAATGTAAGAGGATAGAAGATTCATGGTGTTAAACTCCTCTGTGTCTCTCCTACCTAGGCCTTGCTTTTATTATCTAACTGGAATTTCATGCCACAAGTTTCACTCATTTATCCATAAAAGGCAATAGCAAACAGAGACTAGGGCTTATGCAACTGAAACTTAAAACTTCATGCAGTTAATATATGTAATCAATCCAAGAAAGGGATTTGGAACCTCAAAATTCACAAATAAATTTGCTGCTAGTAGGAAAATTTGCTCTTGACTTTCAAGGTTTAGAGAATAAAGTTATAGGTATCAATTTAATTACACATTAAGTGCCTATTACGTATGCAAAATGTAATGCTAGTTTTGGAGAAGGATTCACACATGTCTATATTCATCTTGTGGTCATTTTTAAAGCAAACAATAGCTCATTTTTTTCTGGTTATTGAAACATTGCTCTGTTTCAACCATGGTATTTATATGCATCATTTCATTTGATTTAATTCTCGTAATGTTAATTGTTATAGACGAAAGAGAACAAAGTAACATACAGATGCAACAAATGTAATAAACAAAGAAAATGCTTTGGAAGCGCTGATAGGGGGCAATGAAGTGGGTCTGAAGAGGAGAGCATGAGGAAAGCTCTAAAGAAATAATTTCTGATTCTGACTTTGAAGTATGCATAACATTGCCATAGCTACAAATGTTATATTTGGTAGTGATGGTGGTTGAGGACAAGATGGAAAGAGAGAGAAAAGCTCAAAGGGCATTGCAAACAGAGATGAACAGGAACAGAATTTATGGGAGTAGAAACATGGCTTTTTCCAGGCATGGTCAGCAGGCAGTGTGGATATTTAGAAGATAGTGGTGGAGAAATATTGTGCTGAATGGTTTGGCTGGCTGAGCAGCAGACCCGAGAAGTAGTCTTTGGCAATTCAGTTATGTGTATTTCAACAATCACTGTACAGACTATCAAAAGTCATATATAACAAAGTACTTACTTTTGGGAAACTCTTTTTTATCTCTTTTAGGGAATTCCCTGCTGTAAAAATAAACACCAAAATACCCAAAAGACTCACAGGCAAAGAAGTTAGAGAGTGAGAATTATCAGGAGATGGGTGAGGCTCTAGCATCTGGCATGGGAATACAGCATTCCTGATGTTTCAAAATATAGGAAACTTGACAATTATATGTGGCATTATCAAAGAGTAAATTGTTCTCTGTTTTGAATTTTCACCCAGGAATTTCAGTGAAAAACCTCACTATTTGTTACAGATCTGATACTACTATCTCCAATTCCTTCTGTTCCACATCCCTAAACTATGCCCCACGCTAATGACTGAGGACAGCTTTTGTAATCACACCTGTCATTTAAACCTTTTACTTATTCATTGTCTATAAACAAAATTCAGAGTTCATATTACAATATAGAATAATTCTGTACAATTCATGCCTGCTCAAGATAATGTGGACAAAAGTTTGATAAAATTTTGTAGACTGCTAAATTTGCAAAATTGCCAAAACATAACTTAAATTGCAGTTAATCTTCTTAGTATCCCTTGAGTGATCATCATCATTTATTTTTAGAATCACTTTTATTGCTGTGTTTTCAACATGTTGGAAAAAGCTAAAAGCCGTGTTAGGCAAAATAATGAAGATTTGATTTATAGGGCACTATTTGCTACCTGTGAAAATATTCAATTTAAATATAATAAGGGTTAAAGTTTTGGATATGAATATTTTAGGTTTCAAGTGATGTTCTTATTAATAAATCATAAATGCATGAACCATACATTCAAAATCTTTTGCTTGTAAGGCTATTATAAATATATTTTGATTATATTTTCTTCTTTTGATAATTCTGAAAAATGAAATAAAATGCCATTAATTTATATATCAAGTATTCATGGGTTTTAAAATTGTCCCTAGATGCATAATATGCCAATCTTGGTTTCATTATTAGATTAGGACTCTGGCAGATCTGCCAGTGATAATTTCTATGATTAAAAAAAAACTTTTGATCAGAAAGAAAGATCATTAATATGTTACTACCATAGGTGTTTTTGATATCCTGTAGAAAGTGATTTTCAGCATCCTATTTTCCTTATGAAAAGTTATTATGAGTCATCTGTTCATTGAAATGACAAGGAAGGGAGAAGCTAATAGAGGAAAATTAAACAGACAGATTTAGAATCCTTCTTAAATAGGTTCAAGGAGAATAACTTCAGAAAATTATTCTTGAAATCTCGTCTCTGCCAATCTTCCTCTCTCAAATCTTATCCCTTCACTCAGTATTTATCAGGCAATCTTATTACATTGCTTGTGGTTTACATGTGAGCTGTGGCTCCTTCTGTTAAAACCTTGACAGACGAAATTCCACTTTTTTATTATGCTTTTCCTCCCAAGAGTTCTTAGTGCATATTTCTTACAACTTGTCTCACCAAAACTTGCTCTGTTTAATTAGTTAAGTATCCCTCTCTCCCATTCATATTGAGCCTTCCTGCTGGGTTGCATTTATTTGTGTCTCTAATGCTCCCTCTATGGTGTCTTGTAGTACTTCAGAGAGGCTGGAGGCTTGTTCATTTAAAAAAAAATTAAACAAAACAATATGTGAAGAAATTCGTGAATTTTTAGTTGGGTTAATGTTAGAACAATGATATTGGGTGTCCAAAGGAACATATTTGAGAAACATGGCAAAGTCCCAAGCATGTGTTAGCAGGAAGAAATAATTTTGAATGTTTTAAATTTCACCAGCTAGGTGAATGGGTTGTTAGATCAGCTACAGTATTATTTATATATTGGAAGGTGACTGTTGCTGAGATGCCACTTGATTTTTTAAAATCACCTATCTGAACATTGCAACTAGATAGGTATAGTTTGATGGATTGGTTTATTATGGCTAAATTGAGCATGGGACAATTTAAATTGATCATTGAGGAGACAAAATCCTGAAACATCCGTGCTCTGGCTGTTTTAGTTCTGTTCCATAGAGAAGGCCAAAGTGGGAGGGAAAATATTCTAAGCACCACTGAACAACATTTTTCAACATATCTTTGTGAGGAAACAGTACCTAAAGACATTTTCAATGACCAGATAAAAACTGTGACAACTGACAGCATACATTATTCTTTAAAACATTTCAGACTATATAACTTTTCCTTTATATTCTGTATTTGTTGTAAATCTGTTGTCGGAGGGAATTTTTAAAAGTTATTTCTATTTTTATGTTAAATATTTCTTCTTATGTGCTATCCCTTTCACTCAGGATTTTTTTTACCTTTAGCCTTATCTCTTTCCTTATAAACCTTGTTGATGTTATTTTCGTTTTGCAGTTCAAACTCTCATTCTTGGAAATACTTTTCCTAAGCACTGCCCAGCTTTCTTTACTTAATCTAGACTTCTAGTACTAGGTTATTTTTTTTTCTTTTTTCACTTAAAGAAGATTAAAAAGATAACATTCAGCTATGTGTAAAGCCTTAATTTCCTATAATGGTAATGTGATAACTCAGTTTATTCTTCTGAGAAGTAGAGACAATTAAGCCTTGGGAATGGTGCTTTATGCTCTTCTATAATCTTATACAATAATAGAGAGTGTGAGGAATGATGTATGTGAGCCCTCTTTGCACCTTTCAAAATAAAAATAGTCTTTATTGCTTTATGTTATTTCTAGAGTGATGTGAACTGCAGAGATTAAGAAAAATGGAATAAAAAGCCAACCCTGCCCTATCACCCAGGCTAACAACTATTTACATTTTAATGAGTCTTCATTTCCACATGAATAAAAATTTTCCTCTGATTTCTTTCAGCTGTTGTTTGTTTATAAAATTGGCTTATTCTATGTTTTAGGTTTTAACCTACTCTTTTTGTTTAAACTATATCGACCCATCTTTTACATCAGTAATTATTCTTCTCCATCTTCATTTTAAATGTCTATATAATATCACTTTATAATTTGAGTGAACTGTAATTTATTTTACCGATTTTCTGTTAGTGAACTTTTACGTTCTAAATTTTTCAATAGTGCCAATAATACTTTAGTAATGATAATTCTTGCCATTACATTTGGAACAATTCCATGATTTTCCTCAGAATTTATTAATGTTAGAACAGAAATTGCTAAGTGTTTCTATATATTTTCAGATGCAAGAAATGTGGTTATTTTTTCATTTAGATACAGATGTGTCTTGTAAGACTGACAATAAGGAAACTATTTTTAAAGATCTTTTGGAAAAATATTACCCAATAAAAGAAGGTATTCAATTCACTAAGTCAGTTTTACTTGTTCGTAGGTGTATTTGAAAATGCTAAGCGGATTATATTCCACTTTATCAGATAAAATTCAAGGTCATGGAAAATTCATATAAAGGAGAAGTTCTTGTTGATTCCCTTTTTGACAGTCGTCATAAAATACTAATATAATTAATGTTAGTTATTTATGTACTTATTAAGACTGACAGCCTCAGTACCAGGCTAATTATGATCTGTAGTAGCAGGACATTTTATTTAGAAAACTGAAACAGGTTTTATAACTTAATGAACAAAAAATCACAGTATCCTTCCAGCTACTTTATTTTGTATGGCAAGGAATTGTTTTTACGTAGTGACTGTATACATTAATAGTTCTCACTGTCATAGGATGCTGTGCCCAAGAAATTTGCATGAGCCTATCTTTTAATCCCTCTCGATAAGGCCGTTCAGAGTTAAATAAGGAGTATACTGCTGACGTAAATGACATAATTTTCCTACCATTGTGAAATTGGGACAGTACGTAAGCAAAGATACATTTGTTTTTGCAAATAGTTGTGTCAAAATATTGAAAATATGTTAAAATTTTGAAATGAAGTGTTCACCAGACAGAACAATAAACTGTTGCCCTACCTGGCTCAATATTATTATGGCCAGAAGGTCTAATTAACTCCTCATAGCAGTGGCCCCAGGATCATTTTAGAGAGGATAAACCTCGCTAAAGAAGGAGCTGAGACTCATTAGCTTTTAAACGACTCTTCAGACCTAATTTCCATTGAATAAGGGCATGTTTATGATGAAGGATAACCAATGTTTACTTATGTCCATATTTAATTATCCTAATGTGTTTTACATCAATATTGTTTATTTCTTATTCTTAGACAAGGAAATGGCAATAAAGCCTTGCTGTTTCTTTATTACCTTAAAACATTTTCACTTCTGAGGAAGCTTGTCCCTCCCTGGTGAATGCCCTTGGTGATTGCATTTATTAAATAGCCATTGACAAGGAATGTAATGACTTGCAAGATATTAAAGTAAATTGTAACCTTTAAATTCTATTAATTTGTATACCCATGTATCTTCTTTAAAAATAATCAAATAGGTTTCCTTACAGCCCCATTATTTTTATTCTTTCTTTTTAAAACAATCATTTTTCTTGAATAAGTTAAATGTATATTAATAGAATTATACTTTATCATAGATTAGTGTGTGTGGTGGTGCTGGGGCAGTGTGTTCACCACAACACACTCACACACGCAGACACACACATCCCAGCTTGAGGTTTCTTTGCACTTACTATGGGATTCAAGCATCACCACATATGCCTGGAAGACAGTCCCTTATGGCAGATGACATGGTGGCTGTCTCTCACCTCAGCCACCATCCCCTCATAATATTCGTCAGGAAAGAGAGAACTACACATAAAATGAAATGAAACTAGTATGCATGTAGTCATTTCACTGATACCCCGCAAGAGTTTTCAGGTATAAAAGCCACTGCTTTGGTACCCAGAGGAGAATGGGAGAGTAGCATTTTCATGATGGAAGGTTACTTGGATTCCATATATTGCGGACGCCAGAAAATACAATTTGACATATCATGTGGGAGCATTACCCCCTTATTGAAGCTTTGGGAACCACAGGCAAAGGTTCCCTTGGCAAGATTGAAGCCATCTGTCACTGTTTAAAGAGCGGCAGAGTGCTCTTGGCCAAAACTGATGGGAGGTGGGTGGGCCACGGGGGCTCAGCAGGCAGAGTTCTCGCCTGCCATGCCGGAGACCCAGGTTCGATTCCCAGTGCCTGCCTAGGCAAAAAAAAAAAAAAAAAAAAAAAATTGCCCATGTGAGAAAAAAAACAAACTGATGGGGGCAAATAATAGATACATGTGGTAACTGCAAGAAAGCTTTTCTTTCTTTTGTTAAAACTTTTTTTTAAAACTTTAAAAGTAGAGTCTGACTAAGATTTGCGGTAGCTAATATGTTATGTTGAACCATATGAAATTTGTCTTTGTAAGGCAAAGAAGCTTTAATACTGGTGATTTGTCATGATTCAACATTATAGCAGGTAAATAGATCATCGGATAATGAGTTTATGTTATTAATAATGTGGCACCTTTAATGACCTGATATTGGCATTTTCACATTGCAAAAAAATTGAGGTGTGAGTTATCTGAGGTAAATGGTTACTTTTTTAGCCTGAAAGTAAAATTATGTATAGTATTTATGTATATAATCATCTATATGAGTTCAAGAGATGGAACTTGCTGTTTTTAGATACTTTTAAGGTTTGTAAACAAACAACTATCATGTGTTTATAATAAATGTTTTAAAAATTGATTGTGGTGAGCAATATAATTTTGCCTCCCTGAGTTAGGACCTATGTGAATAAATACACTTTCTCACTGTATTTGTACCTCACAGTAGCCAAGAGTGAAACAAGGTTAGTTGAAAGAATTTAAAATCCCATTTAAGACTGTGAATTAACTTAAAACCTTTTCAGCGATGAGAGAGACATCATTCTATTTATTTACCTTTAGGATTTGCATAGCGTCTTTTGCTGTTTATATAAACTGAGCAGTAGCAAATTTATCTCTGATCCCTCTTCCAATTTTTCAAAGCAATTTATATTCTAATACTCTCTTATAAGGGACTGGCTGGCCCAATTGCTCTCCTCCTGGATTTGCATTGATATTGTTTTGAAATTTGTAATGTCATCTCATAGATTTGGCTATCTGAGATCTCAACACAGTCCTGTTTCTAGCAGCTTAAGATAGTATCACTAAAAATATTTTCATATACTTACCTAGGTTTATTTAGAAAAATTCACTCAAAGAGTCAATGTAGCTAAAACCTGTTTTTGAAAAATACTCCTGTGATATCATTATTTTGTTTCATCAATTTAGTGAACAGGCCCTCATGCAAAATCCATCAAAAAGCAACTGACAAGATGGTAGCTGAGTAAAAGAAAAGTTACCCTGAAATTTAAATTTGATTCTTGATTTTGACTGTGTGGTTTTTTGGAGGCTTGTTTAAAACTTACCAAGAATATGTGACTTAGGAAACAAAGTGAAAACAAACAATAGAGACCTGGTAGGAAAAAAAAAATCATGAATTAAATTTTGCAACTATTAGAACGTGTTATCCTATATGTTAAACCAGCATACAGTTTGAACATAATTTTAGCAAAAAAAAAAAAAAAAAGCCTTACATTTCTACTGAAAATTGAGACTCTCAATTACCATTAAAATTGTAGGTGTTTCCCCAAGGGTTGGGTAACAAAAATAAAACAAAGTTTTGTTTAGAGTATTTGATGATAACCTGCTGCTTATGGTTAAATATGTGCATTAAATAAATTTATACTTTTATTTCTCCTTCAGTTATTTATTCTGGCAGCTTGAATTCCATTAGGAAGTGCCTGGAGGCAACATAGGCTCATAGTCATAAATAAAAGAAGCTGTGTAATTCTGACCTCATCAGACTGCCTTGGACAAATGCATCTTTAGCCACAGCTCTTGTTTCTGATCATCTGACACCGCTCTTGGTACACATTTTTGAAATTTATTAGTCAGGGGCAGAACTGTTTTTCTGATGGAAAATTAGACAATACATGAATTAAAGTTCAACTGAGTTAGAAGGTTATCTGTGCATCTCTTCTGATGCATATGACAAGTGGTATACTTCTGACCTTTTCCCCAGAGCTTTTACCCTTGGTTTAGATTGCAGAGTAAATGGCAATAACCTATGCTTATCTGCTATGTCTTTATAGTTGCGTCTAAAAATTGCTGAAATGTGCACATAACATGGGCATTCGTTTCCTTGTGAGAAATCCCAAATCACTAGGGATATTTAATGAGACCCTTGATTTTGAATGAGCATCTTTTGCTCCACTGAGAGGAAGTTTCTCTGAAAACTCTTGGATGAAATTTTCAAAGTAACATAAACAAAAGACAGATTGAAGTGGGAAAATAGAAACTAAATATCTTTCACTCCCTAGGTTAAATAAATCATCACACCTATCAATTGAATAGCAATAAGGGATAATACTTTGCAATATTAGAATGCATGTATCAACAAAATGAACAAAAAATAGACTGATAATTTGTTGCTCCAGAAGCACCAGCCTATTACTGCCAGGACAGTACTACTTCGGGGGACTGGCTTGTGTTAGAGATTTTGCATGAATCTGACAAAAATCTGAGAGGTTGCTGGAGTGTACTGTGCTGTATTGGGGTAATTGATTTTCATAAAGGGTTTTTTTCTGATCTTGTGTACAACTGTTTTTCAATAAAAATATAAATACTCTATAAATTATAAGCATGATAGAAATCTTTTAAATAATAAAGAACATTAATAGTCTTTTCTACACATGTCATTCTCTCTATGATGAGAATATGGATATTTTGTAACATTTTTATTTATTTCCCAATGGTCACTAAACAACTATAGAATTAAATAATACTTAAATGTTCAGATTCTCAAGCAGATGTTTTAGGAAGAAGATTATAATTGAAAAAAAATGTATCCCTTTGCTTTTTCTTTAATTTCATAGTGTGAGCACTGTTTTAGCCAAATAACTCTATAATAACATCCTTATTGAATGGGAACTTGATTTGAATTCAAATCCTGGACCTACCCTCTACTAGTTTAGTGTCCTTGGGCAGTTCACTTAAGTTATCTAAGTTTGTTTTTATTCATTTCAAAAAATGAGGGTATCAGTAATAACTAACTCAAAGGGCTGTTGAGAGTTGAATTAGATGTGCTAGTAAGGCATTTGGTCTAGCATAAAATAGGCATGATAAATGCTATTATTTTGTTTCTAGTAATATATGGCAGACAATTGCATTCCAACATTTCTGTGACAATCTAGTAACTTGATTTTGGAGATTTTGAAGATGATTTGCTCTATTTTCCTATTTATTAATTACAAATACTTACATATCAATCAGGAAAAAAAGGTGGTACCTTCAAATAAATTTACTCTCCAATGTCACTAAATTGTCTTCTATCATTTAGTTACACATAAACACACATTTGAGTAATTGATTGAATGGTTTTAGGAGTAATAGAATGTTTTACCATGAACTTGAAACTTTTAATATTTTGTGTAAAATTATCAGCAAAGCATTTTGCTTAATAACAAAGATTATGAGTTGCATAAAGGGAGACTTATGGGGGAAATCAACATTTCTTCTATGAGCATTTGAAAGTAGAATAAATTCTTTGCCAAACTTATGGAACGTCTTCACCTGAATATTTTCTGTAACTTTCTTTTGTCTTCAGGTTTCAGACCATAATTCAGATATTTATTTTCTCTTTTACATGACAATTTTAACACGTTTCCACCTTTCGCCCTGTCTAAGTTTCCCTGGGCTGCTGTAAAAACTTAACACAAACCATGTGCTTAAACAACAGGAATGTATCCTCTCACAGCTGTGGAGACCAGACGTCCAAAATTCAGGTGTCAGCAAGGTCATGCCCAGCCCCTTGGACCTGTCAGGGAAATTCCTTCCTTGCCTCTTCCAGCTTCTGGTGTTTGCTGGAAATCCTTGGCTTTCCATGGCCGGGCGCTGAATCATTCCTGTCTCCACCTCCGGCATTGCATGGCCTTCTCCCCTCATGCATCTATGTCTCTTCTTCCCTTCACTCAAGGACACCACTCGTATTGGATTAAGCACTCACCCTACTCCAGGATGCATGTGTCTTGACTAATTCCATCTATGTCGGATCTATATCCATATAAGGTCACATTCTGAGGTATTGGCAGTTAGGCCTTTAACGTGTCTTATTTGGGTGACAAAATTCAACCCACAACATCCCCTTATAAAATTTCAGAATGATTCCCCAATGATTGGCATATACACATCGCCTTTTCCTAATTGCTGTGGTTTGATCCAAGTCTTCTTCCTGCCTTTTCTCAGACTACTTAAATCCTACCCAGTCTTCATGACCTTCCTCAAAGTCCAACTCCCTTTCCTTTTCGAGCACTTCTTAATCCTGTAACACTGTATTTCACGTGCTCTTTTAGAGGGTCTGTCTGAATATTATCTTGTACTCTTATTTGGCCTTTTCTTATACTTTTCCCATATCTTTACAGACATCTCTATCACCCATAGTACCAGGCACGTTTCTCACCTAGTAAGAAAGTAATATATGATTTGCTTGTAGTACGTCATGGGTTAAATGTCCTATTGAAATATCTAAAGCATTTAGAGTATAGGGAATAGAGAAGGGGTGAGGGTGGAGAGAAATTACTCTTTTTTCCTTCAATGCTAATCATTGACTCTACATTTTCAAAAAGGAAGAAGAAGAAAAATGTGTTTTATTTATTATATTTTTATAAATCCTCTAGAATTATATCTAGCAATCATTTCTGATTAACACTGTGACAGTTCCTGATGCTCCTTTTAGAATTCAGAAAATGTGTTTCTTATTCTCAGATATTTCTTGAGAATAAAAAGAAAACAAATTTGCCCTCCTATTGTTTGCATTTGCGATTTCACTCGGAAAGACCCAGATTTTACTTCACTGTGTCTTATTTGAAAAAGATTGTTACAATACCATCTGGCTTGGAAAACTGAGAACAATTTAAGTTGTTGATTTTATAGGTTAAAAATATCAATGTCACCTCCTGAAATATATATATTCACTAAAATGTGATAGTAAACTTAAAGTCAGGAAATCTGAGGTTTGTGACCTAGATTGTTTTATGATTTTACTTTTGAAATTGATAATGCCCAAGGAGAAGAGGGATTGACTAAACCTATGTGTGGAATAGAGGGCTGGGAGAGCTTAGACCTTCTCAAACATTGACCCATATAGAATATAACTTTGTGTTACTGTAGCATCACAAATCAACCTGTTTTTCTTGTCAGTTTTCTTCCCCTGTTTTACATTTTTTTCTTCTTGAGTGGCATACATTTCTATAAGGTATATTAAATGCTTCTGGAAATTTTATAGCATAACTAAATGTAGGGGGACATAGAGAAAGAAACAAATAAATGGAGAAGAGGCGCCTACAGACAGAAATGTGAATGCCTGCTGTGGTTCGTAAGATAAATGACACAAGTTTGCTCACAAGTCATGTTCCGTATTGGCGCCTACCCTGAGGTTATGATAGCTGGAGCTGTTGATATAACTTTTCTTGATATACTTTTTTTAAGATCCAATACCGTCACCTCAAAATTCTTTAAATATATTAATGGCAACAGCAAAGTAACAATGCCAAAAGCATCTACCCTGCTGCAAAGTGTCCTGAATTAAAAACTAGGGGTACTACAAATTATATTCATATAGTATAACAATGAGCTGCTGTATGGCCTTTAAAACCCTATTTTGACAGGGAATGTCAAGACAATAATGTAATCAGGCACTTTTTATTTTTCTAATTTTCTTCTGTCAATACATCCTTGTGTTTTATATGTATATGTATACTTATATATCTCTATTTATGCATATATATATATACTTAAATAGCTATAGCTATCTGTCTGTCTGTCTCTATATCTTTATGTATCTCTCTATCACCTATCATCTATCTAGCTATCTGAAGGAAGATAATCCCAGATGAAGGGCACAAAAGAAGCACAATGTCTAGAATATACTTCAAATTGGAGAAACAGTTTTTGTCAAGAGCATAGAAACTGTAAGAAATAAGTGCTATCAGACTTCACAGAGTTAAAGTAATTGCAAAAATATTTTAAAGTATAACATGAAAATTTAATATGTGAAAATGGAAATCTAATACGTTAACTTGTTTTTAACATATTAGAGTTGCCAACCTTGTAAATGGTTGAAGAGCTATCTGATGGAACCAAATGATTCAGCAGAAATTGCAGTGACGACAGATCAGTGCTTTCCGGGCAACTCGATTTCTAGCCTTCTCCTTCATTCCCATTCCCTTTGCCGCACACGGCGAGGGTGTCAATCTAATTGTCACGATCATCCTCTAAAAGATGCCCTCTTGCTCTTTTCTGGCTCACTGGAAGAAGTTCAATGCCTTGCATGTCCATGAAGATGTAATTATTGCTGATGTCCAACTTATGTTTAACTGCTCCCTTTAATCCAGCCAGGTTAATACACTTTTATCCACTCCCCTCCCACCCCCAACATACGTGTCACATCATCTCTGGATGCCAGATATCTACGAATGCTCCTTCCTCTCCTGGGAGTTTTCATTTCCACTAAATACTTTCTCTATACCTGGCTGTTAAGGCTCATCATTCAAGTGTCAATTGGGTCCTCCTTCCTCCAGAAACTTTCATTTCCTAGGACACTCTATTTCTCTTCCCTACGCTCTGTAGTGAAGGCATTGTGACATTACTTTGAATTCTCTACAAGTCTCAGTCGATCAGTAAGTATGTTTGGCTTTATTCCCAAGCAAGTGCCTTGAGCACAGTCTGCACTCAGACAATAGTTGTTGAAGAAATGAAAATCACCACTTCCCCTGAAAAATGCAAAAGTATACACTTATACAACTAGGCAAATGTAGGCTCGTATTACATCATTTCATCAATCAGCCCCTGGTTCTTTCAGTAAGTCCCTGGTGAGGATTTGAACACATCGCCCCTTGATTAATGAAAAGGGAGAATAGTTGGCTCCTGTGATTAGAAAGATAAGAAACATCTTAGTAATATTAGGTTGCTTAGAGTTATTATGAAGATTTTATATTATGAGAAATATAAATTAATTCCATATATGTTTAAATTATGAGTATAAAGTTTTAAATTATTTCATAAGTTCAATAACTAGAATATATAGCATTTCATCCAACAGAATATAAGTATGCATATATATTCAAATATCACCTTTAAAATTTTAGTTTAACTTTTTGTTATTTTTCACATTCCCAAATGCAGCACTGCATTCACCTATTGCTCTACAAAATTTGGTGATTTTATATTTATGAAAGAGAAAAGAATCACTTACATAGGTCAGTAAACCTTCAGATCTTCTTTTTAATATTTGAAATCCTCAAAATGCAGAATAGATTATTTGTGTGCATTTTATAGAATTTGCTATTTCAAGGAAATTCATGGACTCTTTCCTTCATTTGCTCTAATTGCTTTAGGAGATCTTTGTCTTAGTTATAGTCAATTTTAGAAGTCCATGGAAATGCTGTATAAAAAGCAAGATAGCAATAGGAAAAAATAGTTCCACAGAAACAGGCTATGACTAGAATTGTGGGTTTGGAATAATGCATTAGTTTTGTAATCAATTATGGATGAAATGTCTGGTCCATATTTTTCCACATCATCTACTAGCACAGCCAAATCTCATGCCAAACTTGATTAGGGAAGTAACACCTCTTCTGTCATAACTGTCTGGACCAAGAAGAATTTGATACCTGAGAACTGCAATTAGCATGAGAAATCAATCATTTTGAGGCTGTGTTTTCCTGAATTTATCCTATATATATAAGCTCCCATCAACTCTGGATATGATGTGTGTGTGCGTGTGGGGGTGGGTGGGTGCTCAGCACACAAGATGATATTTATTCGTCATCTGTTGATTTGGGAACCTGACATTTTCTGCTTGTGTCTGAAAGTAGAACAAATCAGTCTAGTTAAACCTCTGTAAATAGGAATCTGGCATTGCAGTGACACAGAGGAAAACATTTAGGTTAGGAGTATTTTTCAAGTTAACAATATATTATCATATATGGATTTATTAGCTGATTACCTCATTAATACAAACCTATTCTTGTTTTACTGATGTTCTTTCATTATCATATAGTTTATACTTTAAAGTTTACTTCAATTATTCTAAAAACACTAAAATGTTTTTGGTTAAATGAATCTAAACAAAAGAGAAAAGAATGCATCTTTCCAGAACTGATTTTATATATGAGTATTTTTCGTGCTTATAGAACTAGAGCTAATATTTTCATTAATTTAGTATATAAATAAAAATCTCTAAGAGACTATTCCTAAATAATGTGTGATTTAGAACTATAAAATAAGAACATTAATATAATTCCTCTGAGTATATAGACAACTCAAAGAGAAAAATGTTGTAGTTTAGATAAGTGAACTATTCAGCAATTATAGTTTGTGCAATCAGAAACAATTTGCCTATGCCTACTTTGTGAAAAAATTAGGAAGATTTGTTCCTTCTTGATTCTAAGGTTTGCACAAAAAAAGTAAGAGCGTTCAAGAAAATATTTCTTCCTCATGGTACTAGTACTTTAAATATCTTACAATTATTTTTTCTTCGGACAAGGATTAGATACGTTTGTGGTAGTGTGTAATGATAAACATAAGTGATTCACAATGGGAGCTGAATAAATGGACACATGGGAAATATAATCCTGAATATATTTCTAGCTTCTTAACTTGCAGAATATGTAACATTCAGAAGACAAAAGTCCTCTTCTCTTAGAATGAACAACATAGAAAAAGGGAGCTAAGAAATGGTGTATCTCACCGCAACTTAAAATACTTTTGTGTTTTAGGAGTCAGGCAAACTCATTATGAGAAAACTTCTGGTGAGAGGGTTAGAGGGTCAGAGAGAAGTCCATGACAGCACAGGTTCTTTCATGCCATGCTTTTCAGCAATGAATGTTTCTGCAAATTTCTGCATCACACCTGCTGCATAAGCATTCTTTGGAATAACTTTAACAATTGGTACTTCTAATAAATATTCCATTTCATTGTCTGGGGACTTCCTCTACTGTTACTTGAACACCAAGAAAAAAGGACCATGGTTTTATCATCTTTGCCTCCATTAGAGAACCTGGTCTGTCAATATGTAACAAATCTGTATTGTGTTTGCATTTGTTTGTTTAAACCTTTAATAATATATGCTTTGGCAAATCCCCTTCACTGCCCCTAATTGTGTACATCCTATCAGTGCCAACTACCTGCTCTTCAATGTAATTAAGGCAGTGGCTGAGCCTAGCAAAGAATGCTTACCTGTTGGTAATTTGTTTATTGTATTTCACCAAGCTTTAAGGAAAAATATCTACTTGAAAATACTAATTTTTTGAAGAGAACAAGGAAAAATAATCAAAAAGCACAGCTGATTTCTCCACGTGTCGAAGGAGGCTTTAAAGAAAGTACTGGTTTCTGTCTATTTTTACTATGATTTTAGAAAGTACTAGTTTCTGGCTAGTTTCACTCTGTGTTATGGTGAAGTATCTTTTAATCTTCAGTGGCTGTAAGCACAGGCAGAATTCATAAACACTCCTTTTAAGTATGAATTAAAATGACTATTTTATTTATAATATACCTTTTCACCCCAAGCTCTCTTTTAAAGGCATAGGTAATCACTAAGGTATGTGTTAGCCATTGATTAAGTATGAAAAATTACCTCAAGAGCCCCAGATCCAAATTGTCCAGAAGATTTAGGTTATTTTCTCCTATAAATAAGAAGTATCTTACTATGTTTGCATTGTTTGTAGATGACAATATGAATATTATTCTAATATTTCTAAATAATTTAAATTAATTACATATTTTTACCACAATTACTTATCCTGATGGTCAAGCTATTTTCCAGGTTTTTAAAGCAATATATAATAAAAAATTTTCATGGAAAATTCTCCATATGTTCCTAAGCTAAAGTTAAATTAATGTTGCATACAGCTAAGGTGTACTATCTATTTACTCTTTTCTTTTTGGGGGGAGTGCATGGTCTGGGAATCGAACCCAGGTCTCCCACATGAAAGGCAGGCATTTTAACCACTGCACCACCCGTGCAGCCCAGTGCATGTTCTCTTTAAAGATTATTATGAATAAATGTTCAACATCTTCCTTGAATATTGAAATCATCAAGGACAGTTTTGAGAATGGTCTTGTTCTGGAAATACAGAAATATTTTAAAGAAAAGTGATGAATTTTAAGAAATACTTTGTATTTGCCTTAAACAAGATATAAAATGTGTTCTACTTGATCTTTTTAAATGTTTTTTTTTTTTGACGTTTGTCACAGTCGTCATTAAATTAGGTATTAATCGCCCAATGTGTATTTGGATACTTTCCGTTTTTCATAAGTAAAGGAATTGTGTTGGTAACTTTTCTGCTTTCTGAGCCTTCCTAGGAAAAAAAATGTGCTCATAAACTGCACATTAAGAGTTCTTCAATTATGTCCCTATTTCTTTTAGCACTTCGGCCTCTTAATAAGCTCTTTCAGGTGTTCTTGGTCCATATTCATTTAATTCCTTCACATTCTTCATAAGCATTCAACATGATTTAAATGAAATTCCTTTATGAGGTGCACTAAAATTATAACCAAGTGCATTCACTAATTCTGTACAGGAACCTAATCTCCTCATGTTGAAACAAAAAATTACATTAAAAAAAAGACTCCTTTTTTCAATTTTTAATTCTCATTTTCTGATAAACTCTACTGCTTTTCTAACAGAACATAGAATGAATGATATAAAAGTTATAGCCTGAAAGCATGTGAGGCACATGTACAGGAGGCACGTTGGCTCTTCCTGATGTTAGAAGGTGACATTTCAGCAAGCTCCTGCTCAAATTGTCCTTGTGACGTGTCCATCAATGGTCCATTAGGGTGGCCACATGTGCCTCCTACAATGTGAGGCCAGGCAGGATGTGATTCTTAAGCATGTATATCATTATTTTCATTGCTAGATAATACACAGGGGATGGACATCATTAAAAATACATCAGAAACTGATTATGATTATGTTCTCATTTCTTGTCTTCAGTATTCATTTCATCCATGTTTGTTGAATTCTGTATTTTGAAGATCTATTCATTTCAAGATCTGGACGTTGACTCTTGACCCTGTCTTCTGTCAGTGCTAAAAGTTTCCACCTATTTTCTTATTTTTGTTTACCTTCTCCTTCTTGAGGGGTTTTTTTCTTTAATTTTATTTTGGTATTTTTCATGCTTTCTCATGCTTTCTCTCATCATCCTTTATACTTCCTGGCTTTATATTAGCAAATATGAACTTTCAGCTGAAATGTCAAATTATAGTTTTCTGGTTAGCAAGAAAAACTTTCTTTTTTTTTCTTAACAAATTTTCACTAATTCATTGGTGGAAGAATCAGGACTAATAAAATAAAACAGGGTTGATGGTGTAGTGTATTTCACATCAGGCAGAGATGTGGTTTAAATCTCAGGTCTGCCACTTGTTTACCTCAGGAAAGTGACTTTAACTTTTTGTCATTTTAATTTTCTCCTCTCTATAGTGGAAACATTAATATCTACCTTACAAGAATATTGCTAGTATTGGTGATGCAATCCGTAAGAAGGGTTTCCCAAAGCGTCTGACTCACATAGGTCCTTAATTCAGAGTGGTTATTATTTTACATTCATTTTGAAAATATATTGGTAAACTTGGTTTAAAAATGCAAAGAAGTCTGAGAATTAAGTAGTAGTCGATGTCTTTGAAACTTCAGTATTTTTTCAAAGAAAATAAACTTCTTTTCAATTTATCTTCATCTTTTTAATTTCTATGCCTTGCTAGTTCTCAGACTCCCCATGATAGGAGATACTAAACTTGTATATGAGAGGTTTGCATTTTCCAAAGCATTTATTACCTATAGTATGCTATTTATTTATTTGTGAGTTTGTTTCGTACCCCCGATCCCCAGAACATAAGTTTGCATGAGGACAGGAATATTGCAGATTTTATTCACCACTATATCCCTAATGCCTAGAACAGTGCCTGTCCCACTGTAGAAGTCCAGTTAATATATTGAGTGAATAAATGAACAAATAAACTCAAATGGGCTCTCATGAATATTAGATAATCTACTACAGACATGTTAAGACTAGTTTACAACCTAATTTAGACAGAGGAGATTTCCCAAATCAGCTACACTTCTTTTTTTTTTTTTTTTTTTTAACATGGGCAGGCACCGGGAATCGAACCCAGGTCCTCGGGCATGGCAGGTAAGCATTCTTACCTGCTGAGCCACCGTGGCCCGCCCTCAACTACACTTCTTGCTAATTTATTTTCAACACTTTTTAAATCATTTTCTTGTATCACTTTCTGGCAAAAATATTATGACTTTTATCCATATATATGTAAATAATTTAGCTCAGTTAGTAAATACTCAACACATGTTAACCAATATGAATCACTGAATTGTTTGGTTATGTATGTGTTTAAAATATTTCCTGCTATCTATTAAATAAGTTTTTAAAAATTATTGGCATATCTATCAAGACAAGAATGATAAAAAATTACTTTAGTCTTTTATGGTAACATGGTAAGCAGCTAAGAAATGCCTCAAATTTCATGTGTGTCTTTAATTAAGGACATGGAAAGTTTCATTTTAAAAATAGATCAGAAGATATCCCAGCTTTATGATTACTAATACATGTGCTACGTCACTTCTCATTTTGCAAGGTATGGTGTTATTAGAGAATTCTTGAATTCTTATAAAAACACTCATCAATAATGATGAACTTAGATGCATTGTAAATTAGTTAATTAAAATGACAGCAGAAATTCACTTACGGTCTTGCAATAAATGAGTGGCAAATATTCACCGTGAGCTTGAACATGTTACCTTTTAAAGTGCCCAGGGTACACTACAATAGGAATTAAACTGGAGTAATTAATACTTAAAAAATGTTAAAAGGGGTAGCTGGGATCTGTTCTCACCAGGACTGTTAATGTACATGAAATGCATCTTATTATGAAATAGCAGCAGCTGGAAATACAATAGTTATTTCTTTCACTGTACTTTTTAAAATGAACATGAACTGGACAAAATGGTTTAAATATAACACTAACTAAAATTGAAATCTGTTCAACTGATATATGCACTGGATGTAATGAACTATACACAAATTTCCAACTTAATTCTGAATTGTTTTATAGTTTTCGCGTCCATAACTATTCACTTGATGGCTCCAAATGAAATGATCAATAGATTAACCTGTCATCCATTTTTGAAAACAAAAATTCTTGACTGTGCAATATTTAGGGAAATTACACTAAATTTGAGCTACAAAAATGCTGTGTGTGTCTCAAATGTTCTTTATAATATCTGAAGATGCTAACTTCTGAGTTTCAGATAACTAAAGGTTTGGTTGGAGCTCATGGTTTTGAGGATAGGAAAAGTCCAAAATCAAGGCATGAGTAAGACCCTACTTTCTCCAAGATGACTGTGCATTCTGAGACACGCTGCCAGCCATTCTCGGTCCTTGGTTTTTCCTTCACAAGCACAGAATGTCTTCCATGTTTTTATTCAGGTTCTGTCCACAAAGGACCTGCTCCCCATGGCTTCTCCCTCTGTGCCACTTTCACTCAATAAAGGACTCCAGGAAACTCCAATAATCCAGATTAAAGCCCAGCCTGATTTAGTTGGGCCACCCCTTACCTGAAATAGCAGCCTAAGAGATCTTATTTACTATGGATCCACAGTCACTAAAATGCCAAGAACATGCCCATACTGGGGCACACAATTCAATGCCCATCATGGGGTTTTGCAGTGCATAACAAATGCGTCATTATGATATAATGTAACAATGTCATCAAAAAATGGATTTCCTACCTTAAATTGAAATAGGTTTTTATTTTACAATATGTGAAAAAGTTATTTTGCATTTCAGTATTAACTATGATAAAGTGTAAGATCCTTCAGTGACTCAAATGTGATGATAGAGTGCAAGATTCTTCAATGATGAAAATGTGAACATTATTTTAGATGAAAATATCATTTAATAATTTAAAATATCAAATCTGCTGGCATATTTTAAACCTTCATCATTGAGGAAAAGGTTTATTGTTTCTCTTGTGTCATTCCCATTAACTGGGATAAGACATATTTATATAACTTAACTAAATGTAAAAAGGTTCTCAGGTTTTGACAAATGCAATTTACAAAAGATAAGCCAGTGCTCAATATCATACTAAAATGAGTCATCATCACTTCCTTTTCTTGCTTGGCTTTTTGTCTTTTTTTCTTCCTAATGTACCTCTGGATGATGAGCGAGATGAAAAGTTTTTGGTTCTGACAATTATTACAAAATGCTGCGATCTGGTCTGTTCCCAGAAAACTAGATTCTGACTAAAGGAAATGAACAACTTGCACAGAATTTAAAATTTCCTCCTCAGGCAGAAGTTTGAATATTTGAGTATTTGCTGCTGGTCGCTGGGCAATATTTAGGTAGGTGGGAAGAGAATAAAGTCTCAGCTATTTAGTGCTCTAGCAAATAATTTCCATATAAACCCCCATTCCCATCACAAAATGCCGGTGTTAAGTAAACAAGGTAAGATATATGAAAAGCTTAGCAATACATGGGATAGGAAAAGGTACATGCCATTACTAATTCATTAATATTTTACTAATATTTCAATAACTATTGTTAATATTCATTTCGTATTATTTGTCTTTTTTTACTGCCTTCATCAACTTGCCAGTCATCTTTCATCAGATAAAGGCACCAAAATTAGAAACTTTGAGTGATGCTTTGAGTAGTTGTGGGTAATGCTCTATGAGATCCATCTCTTTGTTCCCTTGTTTGCTTGATTTTATTCACACATTCACTAAGGAATTACTGAGCACCTATTATTTGTCAGATACTCTTCGAGGTGATAAGGATGTCAATATATAAATTGGAAATGATTCTCGCCTGGAATAAGTTTTGAGTCCAATACATGCAATATTCATTACAACCATCTGATAAGGGCTTTAGTATTTGATATGTGCATGGCAGAATGGGAGCCCAGGTAGAGAGTGCTTTGCTACCTGGGGAGGTCATCAAAGTACATTTGAACTCTTTTGAGCATAAGTAGAGATTCAGTATTTGAATGTAAGGGATAAGATACTCTTAGGTGAGTAAGCAATGTGGGGAAAAAAAGTCTGGATGAGAAAAAACATGTCATTCAGGCAATCAAATGACTAGAGCAGTCAGTAGCATAGGAAATGTTTCCTTTTCCCTTGCCCTTTTGAAAAACCTTTCCTTTTCAAAGCCCTTTATTCTCATTTCTTCCTGCCTAGGCAATGGGTCTATAACGAACCCTGCTGGGATCATGTCATGCTCAGGGATGGTTCACACATTTTCATACTGGGAATGCTGGAACTTCTGACATTGAGTAGTGTTTGGGCCTTAATGCAGATCCTCGGTTCTCTGTGTTAGTTTTTCCTAAGTGAATGATTAGACTGCTCTCAGGGATATAGAAAATGTTAAATGATATAAGCCATTTGGTTAGGGGGGGGGGAAGGTTGTGTATATGATTAAAATTTTGAAAGAGGACTTACCTTCTCATCCTCCTTTTATAAGTGACCTTCAGCTATTTAATTTATTCATAGGTTTCCTTGTTGCAGAGTTCATCAAGATAAGCACTAATTTCTAAAGGTGCAATTTATTTAATAAAGTCAAAGATAAAATTAATAATCCCATTAGTGATTTAGAGAGAAAAAATGGATACCTTGAGGCAGAGAGATTGTGCAATTCTCCTGCTGCAAGCAAAAATATTGCCATAATGTACTGGCAGCAGATAATTTAATTTCTAATTTATTTTCTACATCCTGACTTTTTTACTGGCTGTATAGTAACTATGTGAGTGTCTGAGTTAGTGTGAAACTGATTCTCTTCTGATTTTGTACCCCATGGATTTAATCCAAGGATGCTTTGAAGTCAGTTGGAAATCCGCATGCAGATAACGTCTTTCTGGTATTGATCACATAGCAGAATTGATTCTTACTACCTTAGGAAAAAAATTCTTAAAAGATTCAAGCAGAGGCGTAAGGTTTCTTGGTTCATAAAGGTGCTTCAACATACACAGAATGCTATGCTTCCAAAAGATGTAACATACAAATATTAGGGGGAAAACTTGCTTATATTCTCTAATAGGAACACATAGTGTAGTGACAAGCATTTTTTGTTTGTTTTGTTTTTAATGGACAATATAGTTTGCAAACACACTGTATACTTTTTGCTGGAAAAGGTAAATGATCCAGAGTTTTAAGCACTATACATTAGAGCAAGTATTTGAAACCATGGACTACACGCCAAATTGGCCACTACCTGTTTTATATGGCATACAAGCTAAGAATGATTTTCACATTTTTAAATGGTTTGGAGAAGAAAACAGGGAAAAAAGAAGATATTATGTGACATGTGAAAATTATATGCAATTCAAACATTTGTATCCATAAATAAAGTTTTATTGGAACACAGCCATGCTCCCGTGGTCATATTTTCCATATCTGCGTTTGTGCTATAGTAGCAGAGATGAATAGTTGTGACAGAGCAAACACAGCCTGCAAATCCTAAAATATTAACTATGTGGGCCTCTACAGAAAAAAATTTGCCAATCCCTGCTTTAGAGTAAAGTGGCTATATTCACACTCAAAGTGCTTTGAGATAATTCACAATACAAAGGCTCAAAGTGGTTTAAAATAATTCACAATACAAAAACTTTTATATAACTTGCTTCATTATGTTTCAGTTAAAGAGCAGGAAAGAAAAGCATCATGAAATCAGTAAGAATAAAAATTTCTTTTCTCCTTTGCTAAAGAAAAAAAAAGAATATATATATATATTTTCCCCATGGGGGACCTGGAAGTCTGTACTTCGTACTTGCAGAAACAGAGAGGCACAAGTGAATGGCCAAGTCCAACATATGGAGTAGCAAAGGATGGGCAGAAGGAATTCAGCACAGACAGAAGAAACAACTAGCAGACGGCTACCACTGACAGTAGCAGGAAGAGATGATAGAACTCTAAGCCATGACCCCTGTTCCCACTGTTATTATTTTTAAAAATCAAGTATCAGATACTTTAGAAATCTGAGTTGCAATTCACACCTGTGAAGTAGGTATAACCATCCTTTATAAATAGAAAATAAAAATAAAACAGGCTAACCTCTGGGTAACAAAGCTTAATCTTAGGAGAATAGATTCACTTTATCCCAAATACAGTTACAATTTGATTGTCATAGTAGGGAAAATATGTAGCTTTCCAACACTGACTACAAAGCTGAGAGCAAAAGTCCCATAGGAAATCATCAGAAGCTATGCAACTTATGATAAGTACTCCCAAATGAGTAAAAGTACTACAAGGGTAAATAAAAATGAATTTTAACGAATCTACTTTTTCAGAATAATAAATTATATTATGTAGGTAAGATTAGAAAAAAAAACCTATGTTAAATTTCTGTAGAAGAACCTTCTGTTTTCCAAGAAAACTGGAATTATATTTTTCTACAGTTTTCGTTGAAGGTAATTATGAGGGGCATTTTTACTATTAAGACTTTCATCGGGAAGTTATTGACTCTTATTTTCTGAAAGTGTTGTTTGTTTTCAGGAAGGTATTTTTATTAGTTCAATTTTTATGTTTGTCACCCCCCCTGCTCCCCTCTAAACAAGCAAATAATAAAAAGGAAAGGAAAAAAAAAAGAAGGGAGGACCAAAAAATCTTCCCGATTTACCTTAACAACAGGTCTTTGAAAATGGTGACCTACTTTTCTTACATTCTCTCTTCCCTCGCGTTCAAGAGCTACTTGGAAAATAACGATTCGCCGATTGCTAAGTATCCATCATAGATTTAATTTGTGGGAATATAAACTCCCTCTTTTCTCGCACTTGCTCCTGGTACAACAATACATTTTACTGGAGCATAAGAGAAAATCATCTCTTATCTAACTCTGCAGTGGAAATGCCTCAAGAGACTTTTCATAGCTTTATCTCTAGTTCTGAGAACCTACTCCTGTCGGTTTGTAATCTGCCACTTCCCGGACAACCGACTTTTAAATATTGCTCAGAGCCATCTTAACCCCTGAAAGTACTCCACCACAGCACAAAGAAAGCAAGTAAAGAGTAAAATGTGAAGAAAAAAAAATTCACTTTGAATATGGCTTCCTTCAGTAAATAGTTCCAATTATTTTCATTTTAGCTGGTACATTTCCATCATTTTCCTATTGTCCAGTCTCCTTTTATGTATTTTTGTTAGCAATCTAAAAGAAATTTAAAATAGGAGGTTGCAGTGGTGTTTCCACAATTCCTATATGAGAAGCTTACTGGTGGCAATAAGTTTAGACCTCTGTGTGTCCTTAGGGGTGAAAATAGCAATTCATAGGGCACAGGATTTTCAATTTTATATTTTAAAAACATCTATTTTTACCTAAGTTTCTTAAGCTGACTTCATGGATGGGAATGAGCGACTTAATGGACTTTTTTTCTTTTGAAATTATGCTTGTAAAACAAGACCATTTTTTTCTTATCATGTGGTTAATTTCAGAAGTGGGATGTAGGGGAAGTAGCTGGTGAATAGTTTGTGTGGGGGTGGGGGGGTGGATTTAATGCTCTTTCCACACCACCTCTAGACGTTGCTTCTCTTAGCATGCATTGATTTAAAATATGTTTTTATTGAAGCCTTTTGAAAGCGGGAATTACACCTGCATTATGGCAATGCATCACAATTCTGTCCCAAGGCACACTTATATTTTTGTGTTTTTTATATTTATACTCTGCCTTCTTTTATTCTGGGATGCATCTTATAAAATTTTTCCACTTCTTTATGGCAAGGACCACACTACATAATTCTTTTGTATGTCCCCCCCATCCAAGAGTGGAAAAGTATATTTCAGAGAGTGGTGTGGAGAAGTTCAGTAAAATATTATGTCAACAGTGACATTATTATAGCATTTATCTTTTTTTTTTAACTGCTTGACATTAGCACTGTACCTCTTCACAGTTCTACCTCCTTCCAATGTATAAAACAAAACAACTAAAAAATCTTCCAATGTGAGGTATCAAGTTATAAAGCTTTAAGTATGAAGAATAAAGACCTGTTCATCACACTGCTTAAGAAATAGCACATTTTCAGTATCTTTAAACTCTTTGTGTACTTAGGGGTGAAAATACCAATTCATAAGACACATAATTTTCAATTTTATATTTTAAAAACATCTATTTGAGGGTCTGATATTCTCTCAGTTTCCATCCTTTGAAGTCCCCAAGAAGTAGCCTAAATTTTGTGATCATTATTACCTTAATTTTATTTGTGGTTTTAGTATATACGCATTCACCTACCAAAATATGGTTTATAATTTTTCATTGCATAAATGTTATACCTCTTTATCTTGCATTTATTGTTCAAGTAATTGTTTGATCATTCATGTTAGTATGTGCAGCTAAAGTTCTCTGATTTCAATTATTCCACTCTGGGACTCTTTTTTAAAATTTTTTACTGATACAGATATTATATATTCACATACCATGTAATCATCCAAAGTGTACAATCAGTGGTTCACAGTATCATCATATAGCAGTGAATTTATCATCACAATCGACTTTTCTTTCTTTTTTTTTGTGAAAATAGCATATATACAAAAAAGCAAGAAATTCAAAGCACATCAGAACAATTAGTTGTAGGACAAATTGCAGAGTTTGGTATGGGTTACAATTCCACAATTTTATTTCTAGCTGCTGTAAGATACTGGAGAATAAAGGCAATATCAGCATAATGATTCAGCATTCATACTCATTTGTTAAACCCTACCTTCTCTGTATAACTCCATAATCACCTTTGATCTTTCGCCCGCTCTTTAGGGACATTTTCATGCCCATTCTAAACTTTTTATTTTGGAGGGGGCTATCGATAATATGGGAGAAGGGGAGGGGAGTAGTTGATATTCTGGAGAGTCTGGCCCCTCTGCATTTCAGGACTTACCTGGTCCAGGAACCCATATGGTCCACTCTAGGATTCTAACAATTACTTTATCCATTAACCTATTTCACAGTATTTTTAGTTGCTACTATGAATTTGTGTGGAAGGATTCTTTTTAGGGTAAATCTAAGGAATGGGATTTCTGTGCATTTTCAACTATACTAGATAATTTTAGATTGTTTATCCCATAGGCCAATATGATTCATTTTCTTTCTTTTATTTTACTTCTTAAATGTTACAGGACAATTTAGTTTTTCACTGCTCCTTGAGGCAGTTTCATTAAGTTTAATTTTTCTTTAAGTTCATCCATTTGCCTATGTTTTCATTGGCATATAATTGTTCATAAAAATTACTCTCTTTTATCATTTTATTCTCTCTCTCTATATATGTAGGTATATATTAAACATTAAACCCCATTTCCTTCTTTTTCCCTTCATTCAATCTTTTTTTTTTTTTACATGGGTAGGCACCAGGAATCGAACCCGGGTCCTCGGGCACAGCAGGCAAGCATTCTTACCTGCTGAGCCACCATGGCCCGCCCCCCTTTGTTCAATCTTACTGGAGGTTTATCAATTTTATTCACATTTTCAAAGAATAACCTTATTTAATATATATATTTAATTCCACAAAAAGTCTAGTTCTTACCTTTGTTATTGCCTTCCTTCTAATTTATTTTATTTTACTTTTCATTCTCTAATGTCATAAAGAGGTAATTAGATTGTCAATTTTCAGTATATCTTCTTTTCTAATATCAGTGTTTAAGCTTTAAAATAAGGATTTTCCTTTGAAAAGCACTTGAGTAGTAACCTGTTTGGATATATAGTATATCCATTATCACACAGTATTAAATATTTACCATTCTAATTTTATGACTTACTTGAAAGTGTATTTTAACATTTTCAAATGCTTTGGATTTTGAAGTTATTTTTGTTATCAATTTTTAACTTAAAAATCACAGACAACATTATCTAAATAATACTATTTCTTGAAAATTTATTGAGAATTGCTTTATGGCCAGTTTGTGGATAATTTTGGTGTATTTCTATGTATGCTTGTAAAAAAATGTGCTATTCAATCGTTGTGGGCAATGCTCTATTAATTTGCAGTAGATAAACTTATTATCTTTAAAATCATTTATATCTTTGCTGCCTTTTTTTGTGCAAGTGACATATGTTAGAATCTGCTGAACTGATGGTAAGCATATAAATTACTCCTCGAGGTCTTCTCATTTTTCAAAAAAAAGATCAAAGTTTATATATTTTCAAGACGAGTTATTAGGTGCATGTAAGCAGTGTCTATCTTTTTAAAGCATCAAATATTTTATTATGATGTATTGATATCCTTTGCATCTAGTACATTTTTTCCTACATCAGTTGCTTTGGTCTGAGATTAATGTATCCAGAAGGCTTTCTTTTGGTTA